>BHEV01001778.1:0-43634 GCA_004319985.1 Emydocephalus ijimae | reverse complement strand
AAACCCAGCCTGCTGTGTTTTCTTCCTCCTGTGCTCCCCTTCATGAGCAGCCCACCTTGATGCGGGATAGCAGATACCGCAAGTCGGGTGTGGAGGGAATAGGATTTTGCAGTATCCTTCCCCTGGAGTGTGGTGGGAATGGAGATTTTGCAGTATCGTACTTCTGCCACGGCCACCAAGCCATGCCCACCAAGCCACACCCACAGAAATGGTAGTAAAAAAATTTGAATCCCACCACTGGATAAAACTAAATATTAACATATCCTAGAAATGAACATATCCTCAGTGAAAAAATAGATCTGGAGAAAGATTGGACACTACAGTAAGCATATAGTTACAAGAAAGGATAACATTTTGGAATGGCCTTCATAGTCTTAGACCTGAATGTTACTGAACATCTGTGAAGGGAAAACATTTAGTACTTGCTGAAAAATATTTCTGAGATAGAAGAGCTCTGCAAGGAAGAATGAGAAAACATCTGAAAACTAGAATGGATTATATCTCTCTGATAACTAAAAAACATTCTTATCAACCTACAGAAAACACATAGAAGCTGTTATTTCTGCCAGAGGTATTAGCCCCAACCCCAAAGATGTTCAATTCTCTGCATCATATTGTTTTGCTGTTTTTAATCTTTGCTCCCCTACACATTTATGCTGTATAACACAATTTGCAGAAACCTTGTGTAACATGTAAATGTTGGGTCATCATTCCATTCCCACCCCACTCCAGGGGAAGGATACTGCAAAATTTCCATTCCCTCCCCACCCCAGTAACCTGCTTTCCAGCTCCGTTCTCCTGTATAGGGCAACCAAAGAAGACCCAGCCAATCAGCTGGGACTCGGGAGGCAGAGAATAGGTGGGGCGAGGCCAGTCAGAGTAAGGATTCATTGATGAATACAACTGATGTTGGATAAACCTTTGCATGCCATTGTTCATTCTATTCTAATTTTACTAGAGTGAGTATTTATTAGATTTTTAAAGATAATGAAACACAGTATATTTCATTTTATAAGCAATGGCACCTCTTTTCTGACCACCAGGCATTTCAATGTTTAGGCTTCCAGATTGTTAAAATACTGTACAATAAAAGTGGTGGAAATCTGCTACTGTATGTCTTAAGAAACTTTCATCACAATTTGAATGCAAAAGTCCTCACCCTGCAGAAGACGGTGTGCCACTGAATATACTAAAATATACTAAAATAGCCTTTTGATATCTTGTTAAAGTCCAGTTTCTAATCTGTTTTTTAACAGAAATTATCAGGAATTATTGTGAGGTTTTTTTAGCAACAACTGAGCAGTCTGATGGATCCAAAATAATTTTAAAAAACGTGCATGTTTATGGAATAGTCAGGATTTTCAAAGTTATTGCATTCCTCTGATTTTAGCTATTTTTCTAATGTCGCAAAAACAGAGGGTGCATCAAAATAAAGTTTGTGCATGAAGTTTGTCTACAAGCTCTTTTTTGTAATTTTCAGACTTGTAAACTTACAATAAAGTAGAGCTTAGTTGTTCTGAATGTACAGGAGGTCACTACTTTGGGGAAGGCCTTTCTTCCTTGACCACATATAATTTCCTTCTAAAATAGTCTGATTGACCCATACTTCTATATCTATATCTTAGGCCTAGGCCAATTAAAGAGCTATATCTTTATCTTAGCCCTAAATTTCTTCTCTGGCAATTTCATCAAATATTCCTGAGTTCTAGAATTTATGAAGAATAAAAACGTGATCTAAATTTTCTATGCTTACAGGAATTTATAATCTACATTCATATCTTCTCTTTGTTTGCTTTTCTGAAAGCCTCACAAATACAGGTTTCTCCTCAAACTCATAAATGCATCTATGTCCACATTTGGCAGGACCTGACTGTTCTTTTACGTTACAATACCAAGTATTAAAAGAATATGGGAAAATGGAGAGAACAGTACATTAATTCTACGTTTTCTAAAAACTTACTTGACTTGAAATATACAAGTTGATGTCATTAGAATGAGCATAAGATAGAAAATAGGGTAAGTTAGCTGCATGTTTCCCTTCACAGAAAATGTCAGCATGGCTGCCACTGCTTTCACTGAAATGATGGTCAGAGATGCTGCAGAAAAATTAAAAGAAGCCAATTAAAACAGAACATTAATAAAAATAATTTTATCAATCAACCAATTGTGAAAAATTGGTAGGTTTGCTCATATAGATCAAAACATAATAACTACCAATGGCCTTCTACTGAAAACATTTAAGAATTGATAACATGGAAATGGTAGTTTATTTATGAACAGTCTCTTTTATCTAAAGTAGATGAAAACTTACTATGGTGTTGCATTAAGATGATTATCATACATCAATATATATTGCCAATTTTGAGCAATGGATTAATTGAACTTATTAAGAGCATTGTATTGGTACAGTATATAATGTCTGGATCAATAAATCTTTGGATTTTGTATCTATCGAATAAATAGGTTTTCTTTGTATGATCAGCATATAAGCACTAGTCTTTCTTTCTCATCTAATCACACCACTGAATTCATTTGAAAAACAAAATGATCTTTTGTCAGGACTTAAAAAAGAAAACATAATCTTGTTCATTCCTAATTCTCTGCTTGTGGTGACAAACTTATCCAGGCTCCCCACAGCCATAAATTGCATCACTAATATATGCAATATGTGCCTTTTCGTTAAGCCCACTTAGATAGTAACTGAAAAATTGTACTTTTCCATAATACAGTACAACCGTTCTATGTGTGTATATAATTTGTGGTTGCACTTTTATTCACAAGGGCAATTTCAGATGTTTGGCACTGTTCTGCAACTCTTTTGTCCAACATGAGAACCAAGGTAAAATAACAGAGGGTAGACCTCAGCAAGTTAAAATGTTGGCATGTGGCTTTGTGGAACGAGAGAGTCCACTGATGTAATTTTTTCCCAATAAAACTTTCCACTTCCATTCTGCTTGCTGACAGATGTATTGCTAGAAGTGAAGATATTAAAACTGATGGTATTATCAGAGATGGTGAGGCCATTTCCATTCCTATCAGGCCGAGGGAGCCCCTAAAAGCATCAAGTATTTAAATGCAGCAGTTATTTTTCTAGCTAATGTAGAACCAAAAGAGGATGGATTGGTTTGTGGACTCTGATAACAATTTCTACTTAGCTACAATGGCAGCAGCTGGAAAAAAGATGACATCACTTTGAAAGCAGAAAACTTTTCATTGTCCCTATTTTGCTTCTTGATTCTAACCATGTTATAAATCCCAGATTATGCATGAAACAAAGTGCTGTGCGATGAGTCATTTTGCAGAGCTGCATTACTCAAACCATCTACAGTTTTATCCAATCTCTTTTCTAATAAAAATATATTTAATTTTGTTTTCTTCATGCCTATGAAGTACAGACCTTATTTAAGGCAAGTAGGTCAGATACAAAAAGCACTCTGATTTTCTCCCATCCTCCTTACCCAAGCAAATCAGTATATGTGGAGCGTGGAAGAGGACAGAAATAGAAAAACCTTTTTATAAGCTTTCCAAAACTATTTTTGTTGCAAGCCATTTTTGTTGCAAAGTCATTTGCTGGTTCACTGTCATTGTGGATGGGATGGACGGATAGCTGATCAAAGGTTTATTATTTTTAAGATAATTAGATAAAGTTGTAAATATGAATTCATAGCAGTTTTAAGGCCAGATAAATAATGCCAGCTTTTTCCAGAGTGGTAACCTGTAGAACTGAACAATAGAGTTAAAAGAGAGATCAGCCTAGAGTTCCTATGTAGCCACAAGGGGACTAAGTCCAACCACCTTGTCTAACTCCAAGCAATGCTGGCTATTAATTGAGAAGATTCCCTTGTATAGGCTGCTTAGCAATACATTTGTTGAATTGGATCTTTACATGTGGACCTGGTCTTTTGTGCCTGACATTATTCCTAGGACAGGACAGGACTGTAACTCTTATTATTGTCAGTCGGGATGGCCAGCAAAACCTCCTATTTCAAACGATGCAGTTGCAAGAGACTTAAATGTCTTCAGATACATTTGGAAATGCTTGTAAGTAATGTAGCATCATACAGATTGTATGATACCTTAAAACCAAATTCAAAGAATCCAGATCCACCAGCATCACTAGCTTGTGATCTCTTACAAAACATACTGGAATGTTGTGTGAAACATAACCCATGGATTAAACTGAATGCAAGAGTATGACTGTAACATGCAGATATGTGAATGATGTAAAATTGTTGCCCAATATTGACCATGGCAAACTGAGCCAAAACAAGTACCTTCCTGGGCTCTACAAGTGTTTCTTATCAGGGCAACCTGGTCCCCCCAAATATGGGATGGAGCATACTGCTTCTGCTTCCTCCAAACTTGTGTTCTCCAAATGTATTAGAATAACAGAGCTGGAAGGGATCTTGAAGGCCTTCTAGTCCAACCCCTGCTTAGGCAGGAAACCCTACACCAGGGGTGTCAAACTCAAGGCCTGGGGGCCGGATCTGGAAACAGCACCCTGAAAACAGCAAAGGACCAGCCTGTGGTGTCTCTGCCTGCGAAAAGGGAGCTCAGGAGAACCATGTACATACCTTTCAAGGTCCATTTTCCCTGGCAGAAGGTTGCAGGGGGCCAGCCCAGCTGAAAACAGAGTTTGCGAGGGCTGCACACGTCCCCCAGCTCCGTTTTCACTAGCAGGGCTGGCCCAGCTGAAAACCGAGGATCTTGCATAGCCCCCCCAGCTCTGTTTTCACTGGCAAAGAGTTGTAGTAGGCCATTGCAGCCAAAAATGGAGCTCAGGATCCCATTTTCACTGGCAGAGCACCTGGACCACCACAGGTGCCCCCCAACATGAGTGACGTCAAACTGGCAATATCCACTCTGGCCATACACACCTGGCCCAAACGAGGTCAAACACATCCTGATGCAGCCCTCAATGAAATCAAGTTTGACACCCCTGCCCTACGCTATTTAGACAAATGGTTATTGAACTATAGTTTTAGAAATTTCTGGGTGCCAGTATCACATTGACCCATGAATACTGGAAGCTGAGTGGCAATACATCTGGCACCAGAGTGGAGAAAGCTGCTATGTCTCATTAGAACCTTTGTTTACTTGAGCCTAATCTGTGTAAAAAACTTTATCTTAGGACACACAGTGTGCATCTAGATTCCGAGTCCCACCTGAACTCAATCAATGAACTTGACAGTTATCTCATAAGAATCTTCCAGGGATCTAGTTAATTTTCTAGAAAATGTAACCAACAAAACCATCTTTTACCTTGGGGGTGTCATACAAACAATTGCACAATCTTCAATTGTAAGTTTACCTTAACTCTGAATGGAATACATGTGCAAATACATGTGCGTGTGACAATATGTAGTACTCATACAACTGTATGGCTTCTACATGTTTTTCTCAAAGTGCTTAAGAGATTCAAGTTCTTCTTGTGACTATGTGGTTTGTTTCAGCCAATGCTGGTCAGAATTTCTTTTTGCTTTAACAAAATGTTACAAAACCTCTAATTAGCTCCTCTTAAGAGCAAATGGGAAAGCTATTTAAAATATAAACCTGAGAAACCTAGCTCAAAGCAATCCCACAATGCCCAGCTTTATACAGATACATCTGCAACGAACATCTGGAAGTTCTGATGCCACAGCATCAAAGATAAGCTAATGTGAGGTTCATGAGGCTCATAAACATAAACTGATTTGAGCCCCTGGTTTTAGTCTTAACCATTACATTCTGCCAACTCTGAATACAGGTTACTTAGCAATAGCAATAGCACTTAAAACTTATACTATATATTGCTTCATAGTGCTTCACAGCCTTCTCTAAGCAGATTACAGAGCCAGGCTATCGCCCCCAACAATCTGGGTCCTCATTTTACCCACCTCGGAAGGATGGAAAGCTGAGTCAACCTTGAACCTGGTGGGACCTGAACTGCCAAACTGCTGGCAGCCGGTGATCCACAGAAGTAGCCTGCAGTACTATACTCCAACCATTGCGCCAACATGGCTCTACTTGTTGACTTATGACCACTAAAGGGTTAGTGATAGACAATTCAGGATTAAGGACCAGAATTTTTGTAACTAAACAAAGTGGTTGTTAAGTGAGCCATGCTTACTTTTATGATTGGTTTTAGCCATGGTTGTTAAGTGAATCACTGCAGTTTTTAAGCACATCAGGCCATCATTAAGTTTGACTTTGACTTAAGTTTGACCCATTGACTTTGCTTATTGATATCTGGCTGGAGCAGTCACCAATGGTGACCCCAGGATGCTCCAACTGTCATAAATACATGCTGGTTGATCAGCGACCAAATTCTGATCCTATGACCTTCAGGATGCTGCAAATACAAAGCTGGCTGTCAGATACTCTCTTCAGTGCCATTGTAACTTTGAACAATTGTTGTTAAGTTGAGGATAAATGTATTTTTAAATGTTTTTAATATAAGAACCTCTATTCTAGCATGGAGGAGAAACAGAGCACAGGACCTTAGTTCTGGATTTATCACCAGCTACCAAAATGTGTGGAGTAAATACCGGTGTGAATATACTTAACAAACAAACAAACAAAATAAACCACAAGCTTGAACCATATTCTTACCTAGTAGTGCTACCATTGTTAACAAAACTACAATGTGCTTTGCTTCTTTTCTCTTGCAGAAATACAAAAGAATGCAGAAAGCTACTATTTCCACGATCTGAAAATAGAAAAAAGATAACCAGCTTAAATTGTTAAAAAGGAAACGTTTTCAACAAAATCTTTAACACAATCTACTTTCCTCTTTTAAGATGAGTAAGAAGAGGAACATCCCCACATTTATCAAGCAATTATCTCCATAAACATTTGCAAAGGCAAAGATAAATGCTCATTTTTTCCTATGTTATCTTACCCTTTCACGTGCCTTGAAAGATTTAAACAAAGGAAGGAGAACTGGGGGAATGGGAGCTTTGCTGTAATAATCTGGCAAACAAAGGCATCCAACTTTAATAATACTGAGCCATAAATATACACAATCATCTTGGTTAGGAGAGGAAACAAAGAAAGCCAAATATAATCTAAGTGCAATGAGAGTACTCCTGGTATAAGCAAGTTGTAGACTTGCTGATTCTTAAACTATGGCCTATCTTATTCATCATTCATATTATTCAGCTACCTTCTTCTTAAGCTCTAAAAAACATAGAATAAACTTATAGTTCAGTTCAACACACCTGCAATGCATTTGTAACCATATGCTGGCTTTCAATCATTGCCTCGCCAACTACTTGTCAAAAGGTTGCATAAAAGAAAAATATACAGCAGGGTTTAATCGTATGCTAAGGAAAGGTTGCTTTGAAAGACATTTCACAGATGGGACTGCCTTAACACTACATATAACCTAGACCTGCAGTCTCACAGCTAACGGCAACACTCCAACTTGCATGACTTTCCTATTCAAAGTAGTTTTCATCTGGGCCATAGATTGCTCTGGAATTAGCTACTGAATTTCAGCCTTCACCAATTTGATCTCCTCCAGCTATATTGGTCTACAATTTCCACATGCATCACCATCCTGGCTGAAATGTAAGGTATTGGGTGACATATAAATCCAGAGGGCACCAGATTTGGGAAGATGGTTCTACAGAGTATCTTTATAGCATTAGTGATGTAATTCTGGAGTAACACTTATAAGGCTATACACTTATAAAACTATTTTATGGAGTCCTTGATTAGAAAATTGGCTAATTCAGGTGTGCACCATTTAGCATTAAGTCTGACAAGTTGGGTAAACAATTCTTTTAAGATCTCAGAAGCATATTTTCTTTCTGGCATGGCATTGTGGGAGCACCATCACTTGAGATTTTCAAGAAGAGATTGGACTGCCATTTGTCAGAAATGGTGTAGGGTCTTCTACACCATTCTAGAGGTTGGACTAGATGACCTACAAGGTCCCTTCCAACTCTGATTATCTGTTATCTGTTCTTGCCACTTGATTCTTTTACCTGGAGATGCCTGGAAATGATTCTGGAAACATCTGTATCTAAAACAGGGCTCCAAGTTAAGATTCTTTTTCTTGGGCATTGTGCAAAGCAAGAAGAATACATGAGTGTTCATTAAATGTTTCCATGCTCTGACCTATGGATCCAAACCATAGCCAATATTTATTTATTTATTTTGTCAAGCGATTATAAGATAACAGGTATAAGTATAAACATAGTTATGAATACATGACATGGATACGAATAAGGAAAAAAAAGAAACAATAGGACAGGGACGGTAGACACATTCATTAGCTTATGCACACCCCCTACAGACCTCTTAGGAAAGAGGTGAGGTCAATAGTAGACAGTCTAAGGTTAAAGTTTTTGGGGTTTGGGGAAGAAAATCAATAAACTAATTGCCACTTTTTCTAATGGACAACTTGTTTACTTTTGATCCAGATGAGTTTCACATGTGTTCGGTCATAAATCTGTTCCATTTCATTTTCCAGATTCAAAATATAGATGAAAATTTAGATTTAGATTTCCTGCTAAGGTATATTTTTGGATATGTGTCTTTTGAGCCAAAAACTGCATTGAGAAAATCAGAGAAGTACATAATTCAAAGATAACTTAAGATGTGATAACTTAATGTGTGAAACACAAATCAAGCTGCGTGGGTAATGAAATCATCATCAGTGAACTGATGATATTACCTAGTTTGGTAATGAAATGTCTACAAGAAAACAGCCACACTCAGACAGCACCAAAGAACACACAGTTCAGTTCTGAGCTACCAATATTCTCCTCTGTCAGTAAATCATGTACTCTTCTCTTTAAAAGAAAGATTGATTAGGTTTATCAGCATCCTGAGACACTTCTTACTTTAGGGTTTTCAACATGTATTTTAATACTGGTGTTTAGAAAGGAGAAATCTGAATCAACTCAAGGGCTATAATCATTCACTATCCTACTTTTCATAAAAGAGCTGCTCCTTCTCTCTTCTTGTCCTTATCTCCAAAATTAAATATCTTTACTTCATTTACAATTGCATTTTGATGGTTTATATGGTTCTATGTGAGAGAGATTCATTTATAAACATTTGGTGCCACTTTAATACAAAAATCCATTTGTAGTATGACAAATGAGTGGGTAAGCTATCCCTATTTTTCTTTCGCCTCCCCAGTCTCAAGTAATTTTTCAGCTGAACTTCATACAGTTTGTCCCAGAGGCAACAGAAATATAAATTATACTTGCAAAGCAATTTCCCCCAGAGCAAGATAATAGACATGAAGGGAAAGCTTTTTAAAAAATTCTTTTAAACAAAGACTGATTTCATGTACACCTTTCAGCTCTTACAGATGTGAAAGACACCATTCTCACTGTTATTTGGAACCACTTTTTCTAAACAAATCATGCTCTCGCCTTCACAAACCACAGAGAATGAAGATTGTTGTACAATATCCAATTGCTTTTTTATTTCATGGGTGGCCATATAAATCAGATAGATTGATGATAGATATAGATAGATTATAGATAGATAGATAGATAGATAGATAGATAGATAGATAGATAGATAGATAGATAGATTAGAGAGAGAGAGAGAGAGAGAGAGAGAGAGAGAGGATGGATGGTCGAATAGAGAGAGAAAATGATTGCTGATAGACAGACAGACAGACAATAGATGATGGATAGGTGGGTGGGTGGATGGGTGGATGGAGAGATGGATAAAGATTGTAGATATAGATAATAGATAGAAAGAGAGAGAGACAGACAGACACAGACAATAGAAAATAAATGAATGGATAGATACATAGTGAGATAAAGATTGCAGACAGATGAGAGAGAGAGAGAGAGACAGACAGACAGACAAGAGATGGTAAATGGGTGGATGGATAGATAACAGATACACAGAAAGATAAAGATTGCAGATAGATAGATCGACAGACAGCTACTATATGATAGATAATAGATGATAGATGGATGGCTAGTTAGACAGCTAAAAAGATACAAAGATAAAGATTGATCTCCATCTTTCTTCTATGCTATAGAGCAAGGGTCTTCAAACTTGGCAAGTTTAAGACTTGTGGACTTCAACTCCCAGAATTCCTGAGCTAACATGACTGGAGGAGATGTTCTGGGAGTTGAACTTTCCACTTTTAAAGCTGTCAAGTTTGAAGACTCCTGGTCTAGAGAGCACTGTTGGAAGCCACATGGTTTCTGTGGAGAGATATTTCTGCGGACTGGAGGGGCTGGGTAGTTTTGTATGCTGGGGTCCCACAGATGGGACTTCGCTTTTTTTCACGGACTGGTTTCTGGCATGTCGCCAACAGGTGCTGGTCCACGGACTGGGGATTGAGGACTCCTGCTACAGCGGACAGAAACTTGCACTGCAGAAATTGCATTCTCAGCTATTCATTCCCATGTTTCATAATAAGGAGATGAGGGAGGTTCCTTTACCAGCCTCTCAAACTCTCTCTCCTAATTTTCATTTTGCTCAATAGCCCTGAAAGCTTTGCTCTTCTCCAAGTAACAATGGTTGAAAAAAGTTCCCTCTTTTACTTTTCTGCAGAAGGATGCAGAAAATTTACACAACAGTCCCTATGATAAATGCCTTCAAATAATTTTGATTTGTATATTAAGTAGATATGGTATAAATCAATAATTGGGCTTAAGCTGGACCACTATAATTTGGTATAGAGTAGACAATCTTTGTTCAGCTTCAACACTTGGAGTTTGTTATTCCTAATTCTAAGCGTAAACTTTCCTGGGTTGGTCTAAACTAAAGAAGTGGTAGACAACCAGTGGGCTGAGGACGCGCGAGAAAATTTTGGTGGTTTGCAGAGAAAAATCACACCCAAAGGACTCCCCAGAGCAATTAATCCAGGCTGCATGGGAACACAAGGCTGCACCGCCCACATAGCCTATGGGAACACAAGACTTGTATCGCTTGCATTGCAAACAATATGAGGTAGTGAGAGGAGGGGGAAAGGGTGGAGGGGGGGAACTTGCCCCACTCACCCACATGCCTCGCCTGGCCATCAGGCTGCTTCTTTCTGCTTCTTTCTTCTGCTTTTGGTTGCATGCAAGGAAAGCAGCTAAGTCTTTATTTCTCTCCCCGAAACTCCACCAGAAATAAATCTTTGGGACCCTGCAAGGCATTCTACTCCAAGAGGCTGCACCGGCACGACAAATCTCACAAAGACTCATTTCTGGCAGAGTTTGGGGGAGAGAAAGAAAGACTTCTGCTGCTTCTGCGGCTTTCCTTAACATGAAACCAAAGTCTCTCTCTCTCCCCCCACCTCCTGAAAATGGAGCTGGAGATGGTATCCTCCAATCTCAAATAAAGAATGATTGATTGGTAGGAAAATAGGCTGTGGAATTCTCCTGCAGACTTTTTTGGGGATTTTCCCAGGGTCCCTGCTTGGTGGGATTTAAAATTATGAGTTTGGTAATCCCTGAGGTCCAAAAGGTTGGTGACCCCTGGTCTAAAGGCTAGAAAAGTAAAAAAAGATTGTCAAGGCACATTTTCACTTACAATTCTGAAGAAACACAAAGAGAACAGAACACTTTTGCTCCATGTTGCATAAAATAGTTTAATCATATCACAGATTAGATGAATCTGCTTCCTCTCTGTTATGTTCTGCGCATGGGCACAAGGAACGGAGATGAGACTTTTATAGGGCAGGCTGCTGATCTAGTAACCAATGAGAAACATGGAGTGTTAAACCCTTGAACCAATGAGAGTGGCTCTTTAACAGCCAATCAGATTCTCCTGAACGGACCAATCTGATATCGCTATTATCGGCCAATCAGAAGTGCAGGATTAGAACCCTGCTTTTTCTAAAGGTTTGATAAAACTTTATTTAAGCGTTTTATTAGTTCATAACACCCCTTCCCCCTGGGTTCCGTTTAAGGGGTGCGGTGACATAATCCTTGAGATATGAAGGTTGTTTTGATTGTCTATTAGATTTGCGCTGTCCCACCAGTTCCTGTCTGTAATTCAGTTTCGGCGGGACGTTTTTGGGCATATCAGGTACCGGTGGTTCCGCATCCTCATTAGACAACTCGGTGCCGCTAATGCTCTCATTGTTATCCTCCGATCTTTGCGGGCTTGCTTCCGTTGAGGTATTCCTCTGTGGCGAGGACACTTCCCTCCCTGATTCTTCTTCATTTGTCGCACCCGATTGCTGACTTCCTTCACTTCTGCTTTCCACCATCTCGAATTCGGTTTCTTCGACATCCCCT
This sequence comes from Emydocephalus ijimae, assembly GCA_004319985.1. Classification (NCBI taxonomy): domain Eukaryota; kingdom Metazoa; phylum Chordata; class Lepidosauria; order Squamata; family Elapidae; genus Emydocephalus; species Emydocephalus ijimae. Next base: position 31,440 of record BHEV01001778.1, on the reverse strand, counting down.
CCCCCCTCAGTTTGGGAGTCACCGGAGTCGCGGAAACTGGGTTGTAGAGCCTGGAGCGAAGCTGATCTATATGGCGTTTCCATATTTTTCCGTTGCAGGTTTTCACACGGTACGACCTGGGTCCGGTGGCTTGAATTACGGTTGCCTCGACCCACAATGGTTCACCGGAGAGGTTTCTGGCGAAAACTAAGTCGCCTATTTTGAACTCGTGGCATTTTCCACTCGATCCACAGGGTTTCTCTGGCTCGTAAGACGGGTGAAGCCGGTCGAGGTGGGAACGGAGCTTGCGTCCCATCAACAGTTCAGCTGGAGTCTTGTTGGTGACGCTGTGCGGAGTGATGTGTTGGAGTAGGAGTATTCTGTTTATTTTGTCTTCAATGTCCCCATAGTCAATTTTGTGGAGGGTTTTTTTAACAAATTGTACCATGCGCTCAGCTCTTCCGTTAGCCGCAGGGTGCACTGGCAAAGTTAGCACATGGCGAATACCCCAGTCCGCTAAGTATTATTCAAAGGGTAGAGCGGTAAACTGAGGTCCGTTGTCGGAGACCAGGACGTCTGGCAACCCATGCATCGCGAATAGCCTGTTCAATTTCTGGATGACGGACTCGGTTGTAGTACTCTTCATTTCGTGGATCTCGAGCCAGTTGGAATAGGCATCCACTGTTAGAAGGAACGTATGTCCCTTAGCAGGTCCCGCAAAATCAACGTGGATGCGGGACCACAGTCCCCGGGGTGTTTCCCACTCCGTTGGAGTTGCTTTAGGTGGGGCACTGCTGACTTCTTGGCACTTTAAACAAGTCTTTACCCAGGTTTTGATCTGTTTGTCGATGCCCGGCCACCACGCGTAGCTTCGTGTGGGTGCTTTCATACGCACGATGCCGGGGTGACCGTCATGCAATGTTTTTAATACTGCTCATTGTAACTGCTCTGGGATGACGACTCTATCCCCCCTATAGGATGCAGCCTTTTTGTGAAAAAAGTTCTGTTTGCTAGTTCCTGAAGGGGGTGAAGTCATCAGGGGTTTGTTCTACTGGCCATCCATGTTCGACCCAGCTAAGAATTCACGCTAAGACAGGATCTCGTTTTGTTTTGATCGCAATGTCTCTGGCTGTTAGCGGTGGTGAATGTAGCATTTCAATCTGGAGTGTTGTAAGGGTTGGAGCTGGGTCGTTGATGCTTTCCGGAAGTGGGGCACGGCTCAGTGCATCAGCGTGGGGAATGGCTTTCCCCGGGCGGTGTTGCAGTCTATAGTTGTACGCAGCCAAAAACTCCGACCAGCGAGTCATTCTAGGTGATAATATATAGGGGGTTGGCTTGTCTCCCGCTATAACCCCCAGCAAAGGTTTGTGGTTGGTAACAATAGTAAAAACTCGTCCATACACATATTCATGAAACCGTTTCACAGCAGATACAACAGCAAGAGCCTCTTTATCGATTTGACTATAGCCTTTGATAAGGTCCTTGAAAAATAGGTAATAGGGGCCTCATTACCGTTTGGTAACACATGGCTCAAAATGGCTCCTACTCCAAACGGCGATGCATCACATGTAATTGTTAAGGGCAAAGTCTCGTTACACTGCATTAAAACAGCATCTGAGGTTAATAAGTTTTTCACTTGTCGGAATGCGTGTTCCTCTCGGTGCCCCCAGACCCAGGTTGCTTTTTTGTTGAGAAGTCTATGTAGGGGCTCAGCTACGGTCGCTTTGTGGGGCAGGAAGATGTTGTAAAAATTAATGAGCCCCAGAAAAGCTTGGAGATCAGTTCTATTTCTGGGTCTTGGGGCGTTTTTGATTGCTTTTAGTTTGCTATTAGTGGGGTGAATGCCTTGTTTATCGATTAGGTACCCCAGGAACTCTACTTTGTCTGTACACAGTTGACATTTATTTTTTTTAACCTTAAGGACAGAGTCTTTACATTTCTGGAGAACCAATTTAAGACGTTTTTATAGTATTTCTCTGTTTGGGGCAGCGATTAAAACATCATCAAAGTATGGTATGACCCCTTTGATCCCTTGCAAGAATCTCTCCATCAAACTTTGAAAAATCCCTGGGGCTATGCTAACTCCGAATTGGAGTCGGTTGCACTTAAAGGCACCTTGGTGCGTAACGATCGTTTGTGCCTCTGCTGTTTTTTTTATCTACAGGCAGCTGTTGGTAGGCCTGTGCTAAATCCAGTTTAGCGAAGACTTTTCCGCCCCCCAGGGAATGGAGGAGGTGTTGTACCACTGGTACCGGGTAAGCGTTCTGCTGAAGGGCATGATTCAGGGTGGCTCGGTAGTCCCCACAAATTCTTAACGATCCATCTGGCTTGATGGGTGTTACGATTGGGGTTTCCCAGGGAGTGTGGTCGGTTGGTTCTAACACACCCTGGGCTATTAATTTATCAAGCTGCTCGTCAATCTTTGGTTTAAGGGCAAATGGAACTCGACGAGGCTTAAGGCGGATGGGAGCTACTTCGGGTTTAAGGTTAAATGATATCGGGGTCCCCTTGTACTCGCCTAGTTTATCTGCAAAGACGTCCTGGAATTCCTGGATGAGGGCCTCCTCCCAGTCGTCACTGTTGGTTCGGTGAATGCTGGCTACTTCAATTCCAAGTGGAGTGAACCATTGGAGTCCTAACAAACTAGGCCGATCCCTGTTGACGACGGTCAGTGGTAGGGATGCAGTACAATTTTTAAATGAGACACGGACTTGGCTGGATCCTACGACTGGAATTCGATTTCCCTGATAGTCCTTGAGTATGATTCTTTGGAATCTGAGGTCTTGCCGCCGGACGGTAGGAATTAATTGTTTAAGGGTCTTCCAGGAAACCATCGAGAGGGACGATCCTGAATCGACTTCCATCACGCAGGGCTGGTTTTCGATGGCGACCTTTCCAGATTTAACCAGCATGCTACTCACCATGGTACATTTTCACTCACATTTAATGTAATTCATAGAGCTCATCAAACCAGAACCTACAGTTGGCCTTGGTAGAAGTGTTGCAAATGTCTTTATCCACTTCATACTTGCACTAACATGCAGCTCCTGAAACTGCTTTTTTGTTCTCTTCTTGTGGCCTGGCATCTTACTTGAGCTTACTGAAAATCAGCAGGAGAGCTTCCACCCCCATTTTGAGATTGGAAACATATGGTACCTATCTCATGAGTAATAAAATAAGTTTTTTTTTTCTTAAAAAAATATAATTCTCAGCAAAATGCAAATGTAAAAAAACCTTATATTTGGGGATTCATCAGATTGAATGGGTTTGAACAGAATAGGGCTGGAAGGGACCCTGGAGGTGTTCTAGTCCAGCCCCTTGCTCAAGCAGGAGAACTTATACAATCTCAGACAAGTGACCGTCTAGTCTTTTCTTAAAAACCTCCAGTGATGGAACGCCCAGGATTTCTGGAGGCAAGCTGTTCCCCTGGTTAATTGTCCTCCCTGTTAGGAGGTTTCTGCTGAATTCCATGTCCCTTTTCTCTTTGGTTAGTTCCCAACCATTGTTTCTTGGCCTGCTCCCTGGTGCTTTGTGCTTTAATTGTCCGAAAAATCTTTCATTATTCTCAATCCTTGAGGATTTCAAATAACTAGTCACATGATTTGTCACTAGTCTGGCAAATTGCCATCTATGGAATATGAAAACTGAGCCTACACAAAGATATAAATATTATTTTTGTTTCACTAACCTTTATCTGTTATCGTATCTTGGTGAAAATAGATTAGCTTTTTCTTTTTAAGCTGGATTGTTTCTCACAGAGAAGTACTCAACAATTCTTTTTATTGCACCCAAGGAATGTGCATAGAATAGCTACCGAAGTGAGTAAACGCAGGTCATCCATAACTTACAACCACAATGGAGCTGAAAATATATGTCGCGAAGTAAGATATTTGTTAAGTGAGTTCTGCCCCATTTTACGACCTTTCTTGCCACAATTGTTAATAAACCATTAAAATGGTTAATTTAGAAACACGGTTCTTAAGTGAGTCTGGGTTCCCCATTGACTTGCTTATTAGAAAGGTGCACGACCCGAGGACATTGCAATTGTCATGAATATGACTCCATTGCCAAGCATCTGAATTTTGATCACGTGAGCATGGGAATACTGCAATGGTCATAGGTGTGAAAAATGGTCCTAAGTCCCCTTTCTCGGTACCATTGTAACTTTGAACAGTCACTAAATGAACTGTTGTAAGATGAGGACTGACTGTATCAACATCCTTATTCTAGAGAATGTGCTACCATAGTAACAGGTGGTAGTGAAATAATTAGGCTTTGCGGGTGTGGGAAATGTGCTGGAGGTTTAGAGAATGAACTGTATAACATGAGGGAAAGCTTTATTGTTTATGCTTGCTTGCTTACTGCGCAGTCGCAACTTTTTATCTAAATAGGCCAAGGTCAACAGGCAGATGTCTGCATCACCACCTGAAGATGCCCCACATGACATTATGCACAACTTCAATTGGATGAACAATTTGAACTATTGTGGGTGGGAATGTTACCATCACTTTGTATATGTATATATATATGTATTTTTCGCATGAAATTCCTCAGATTCAGAATTGTTATGATGCTACCACTTGATTTCCAGTAAAAAATATCTTTTTTCTATATCATGGAGTCTAAGCATTTCTTTCTTGGACTTTGAATGGAGCACCACCTGACACAGCTTTTGACTCCTCAACAAATTTATGCATCCAAAATAGCCCCATCCGCAATCAAAGGCCCTCAGGTGGGAGAGACAGAAATGGGAGAGGAGGGGAAACAGGGTGAAGTAATCAAGAAAAAAAAAAGCAAAACTGGCTTGAAGCCTGAACAGGAACAGACTACTGTACGGTGTAAAAATTGGTTACAGGTCATGCTTCTATATACTGAATTAAGAATTTTCTACTCACCATATAAATCAAGAACTGCCAACTAACTAAATCGGTCTGTATTGTCCTTGCTGTGACTTTTTGGATATGAGGCGCAAAAGTCACCAGTAGAAACATTCCAACAAGCATCACTGTTCCACCTTGAAACACATTTAAATAAACATTTTTTCTGTTATTGCACTTAAAACAATGCACAATAAAAAAAAAGATAATACACACCTGTCCAATAAATAATTGCACTGTTAAATTAATGTGCAACCCAAACAAAAAGATAAAACAAAATGAGATGTTAAATTGATACGAGCAACTTCAATATATAACATATACATTAATAACTCTTATATTTATTTATATTTTATTTTATATTTATATTGATCTTGTTATATTTTCTGGTAAATGATTATTAAATCTATGTCAAAGGGAAATCCATTCAGATAATCATTTTATTTCTATACTATACATAAGACTCCCTTCCTGTTCTGACCAAGGCTTCCTGAGATAGTAATTAAGCACACACTTAGTCCAAACAACTCTCTTTTTATTTCAACGCTGGGAATTATGTTCATTTCCAGCCCGTAATAAGTCCCAAATAATCCCTCGAGATAAGCACCCACCTTTATCTCCTTTGAATTGCTGCCAACAACTAAAGTGCCAAATTAACTGTAAACAGCCAAACCAAATACAAAGTCCACACAGAGCTTCAAGGTTTAATCCAAACAGAGTGAACAGTGTTGCTTCCTGCAAGGTTCCAGTCTCTTTGCACCTTTATATCATGGGAGAGGCAATCACCTCCAAGCCTTACTCCCGAGTTGCCCCTTTTGTCTTAGCTGCTCTTGCCTTCTGGCAGCTTTGTGCATACACGCACTGGGAACAGGCTCCCCTTGTTCTTCTGCCTCGCTGCTGTCAGATTCTGGAGGCTCCGGAGTCAGCACATAACTCCCAGATGGTCCTGGCCCCATCTCTGTATCGGATACAGGACCCTTGTCCAAGTCCTCCCCAGACTCCCGGATTGGCCCATGTTCTTCCCCACTGTCCGATTCTGCTGCCATCTCCACAGGCTGCCGGCAGACCACAACACTTCCCAAATAATCTTGATTTTATTTTTTTAAAAATGAGGAAATCATTATTATGTAGCAATTTTGTAAATGTTAATAGAAATGACCTAAAAGGTTTATTGTTTGTTTTTTCAAGATTTTATTTGTAAACAAAATGTGAGCATTAAATTAGGATTCTTTAAACAGAAAAATATCTTCTTTCTTTTGAGTTTAAAACCCTGTGCTTCCAGAGTCAACCCATGGAAAATATCTGGGGTACAAAAGACTGCACAGAAATATTAATGGGATTATTTGAAAGAGGGAGAAAAATGCAGAGGCGTGGCAGAATTCTATAAAGTATTTATGTGCTTACGCAAATCCTCCTAATACTCATTCTCTTTGTCATGATATTGCTAATGTTAATGGAATGCAGCCACATCGTTAAAAACCTCTGCGGCAGAGATACTTACAGAAATAAATCAACACAGACTATGGCTTCAAACTATGAGAAGCACCTAAGAAGAACCTGATCAGCTGAAAAATAAATTATCTGTACATCCCATTAATCAACTACGTATTCCAGGATTAGTGCAATCTAGTCTACAGTCTACAGAGGCTATTCCATAGGCTGTATTATCTCCTTCTTATTCGCACAGGAACTCAAAAATCAGATTTCTCTAACATAGCATTGCCTGGGAGATTTGTAACACCAATATATCTGGAGAACACCAGCTTGTCCAAAGTCATTTCTTGCCATTTGTGCAAAAGGGGAATACTTCACAGAAGATGAGGTTTCTATGAAGATGGGAAATTTGGGCAGGAAAAAGCACCCAAAATTGTTTCATTTAAAGAGGAAGATGTGATGAGTAGTTGTGGCTTCTCAAAAGGAACACAAAAATTTCACATGCTGCACCTATTACTGTTCTTTTGATCTATGTTCTTGACATAATTACCAGTCAAGTTCATATAGTTCTACCATCTGGATCAACCAGATCATAGTTATCTTTTCTTACTTGCTTCTGGGTCCCTGGAATTGACTCCAACCAAGATTACACTTGAAGTCACATCCTTAAAGGTTCAAAGGCACTAAAATATTTATCCTTCATGAGCCCCCTTCATGAAGTTTTTTTAAATCAATTAATATATAAATTCTTGCCTGTTATTTTAAATGTACAGGTGTTAATACATGTCATGGATTTTATGGTTTAGATGCTTCTGATTTTATAATACTGTATGACGTGATCATCAATTGTAATATGCTATTGCATTAATTGCCATTTTATTCTATGTCTGTGCAATGCTTAATTATAACTGCATAATAAACAGAACAACTACTGTTAGGATTAATAACATTTATTTATAATCAACCTTGAGTTTAATGAAAAGTTTGTTCAGGGACCTGCTTTCCACCCTAGTCAAGCAGATGCTCCCAACATGGTCAAAATCAGGACTAGGAAGTAATAAAATACTGTAGAGCAGTGATAGCTAACCTTTTCAGCTTGGTGTGTCGAAAATTGGGAAAAAGTGTAGCCTTCCTCGGGTCGTGTGTTACTTCAAGAAATATCAATAATTTGGTTTATGAAGGACTGGGCTGGGGTGATCACACAGGGCCGTGAAATTTGTCTCCCTGGTCTCAGGGCTGCAGGGGCAGGATGTGGGGATCGGAAGGCCACCTTACAGGGCTGTGAACCTCATGAATCTCCTTTCCTCCTGTAGCGTTCCTGAGGTAATGAAACTGACAAACCTCAGTTTATGGCGGTTAAAACTGGCTCTCTGCTGCAAAGATCTCACGGCAGCGGTGACACCACGCCTCCACGCAACAAGCAGGGAGCAGAGATTGGAGCAGAGCACAGGCAGCCTTTAAATGTGCAGGTTTTTCCCACACCAACAGGCACGTCAGTCAAAGTGCCTCAGTGTGTCACGAGTGACACACGTGTCATAGGTTAGCCATCACTGCTGTAGAGGTATCTAAAGTAGGTGGCCTGGAGCAGAAGAAGCAAAGGCTGTCCTGGGGAGCTTCAATGCAATAAGGAAATAAGTAGAACTGGACAAAATTTAAATTTAAATTAAACCTAATCTTATCAAACATTAAATAATCAAAGATGTAACTTTCTGTATGTTTAACAGTTTGGCTCTTCTCTTTGACAAGTTAGCATTTGACACCAACTTTTTGGAGAGGCTCTGAGGGACATGTTCACACTGTTCTTTAGGGTTAGCATTATCAATCAGAACACCCCTTGTGCCAGTTTCATCATGTTCTTCTGAACAACTTTTGTTGAAAAGGAAAAAGACTCAGCTACCAATGGGGAAACACAAAAGGGAGATGATATTATCTAGCATAATGAGACATTCAAAGGCAGAAACAGAGCAATTGAACTTCCTATGCTTTCTTTGCAACCATCTTAATATCAGTTATTTTCTTATAGTGAATCTGGGGAATTTTACATACAGCCATTATGACTCATACTCTTTGGGCATCAACTATCCATGGTGGGTGTAAAATACACTATTTCTTGGCTCAATTCACATAGGCATGCCTCTGTATTATTTATTGGGCAAAAAAATCTTGAACATATGCATACTTCCCAAGCCACATGAGCCATTCCTTTTAAAATAATTAGCTCACTTATCAGCAAAGTAGCGAAGACATAAAATGTATGAATAAATCATAAATTATATATGTTTCACATACAGCTGACAGAAAATTCTCCATTTGTAATGGAGACCATCAGATGAAAACAGGATAACTTTTTTTTTGCACAATTAGCTTCTGAATCTGAACTTGGAGTTTGTTCCTAAGAAGGAAATCAGTCAGAATGTCTCACTCAAGAAATATAAACCGATGCTACAAAAAGGATTATTGTAAATAAAGTTTGGGACTGTAAGTCACCTTTAATATCTTAAATTTGCAAATGACTGCTGTAATTTCAGTGCCAAAATAACATTGGACTGTTAACTTATCTAAAAGAATAAAGATATTTGAAGGTAATAATTATTAATCAATTATACATTAATAAATTTATATTAATTAATATAAACTTGTTTGAGATGGTAAGAAAAGTTCAATATATTCAAAAGATTCAGCAGCAAAATTTTATTAAAATACTTTTTGTATTATATTAATGTTTAAATTGTGCGGAATTACAGTGAAGGTGATGTATTTGCAAAGTTAATGTTTTCAAAATAAACAATACATCAATTAATAATTTGGCAATGATTGTTTATGGTACTTACCCAATATACTTTGAGAGCTAAAATGCTCTTTTAGGAATAAGACAGCTATAACGGCACCACCTGGGGAAGAAATGTTAATATTACGTAAGATTATCTCTCTCTCTCTCNTCTCTCTCTCTCTCTCTCTCTCTCTCTCTCTCTCTCTCTCTCTCTCTCTCTCTCTCTCTCTCTCATTCTTCCTCCCTCCCTCCCTCTCCCTCTATCAATCTATCCCTCTATAGTCAGTCTTGATAAGTTATTTGAAAAGTGCAATAAGCAAAGCTAAGTGGGTTAATGGAGAATTTTGGGACATCTAAAATAAGTACCCAGCATAGGTTGTCTAGGGGAAGGCTCAAAATTGTAAAGCTCTATCAACTAAATCCTTTCAGCATTTGGCTAATGAAAAAAAGCACTCTGCTCTGCCTTAGCCGTGGTAAATTGCTTACTGTTCAGAACTTTTAAATTTGAAGAATTAGGACTACATCTATAAAATTTCTTAAGGATCTAGGACTCCTCTGTTGTTTAGGAGCGGTGCAATGGGAATCAAGATGTTGGCCATGGCAGCATAATCAAAGCCTCTCTGTACACTTGTTTGTCAATGCGCATAAACAAGAAAGGTGCTGGGTTACCTCTCCCTTGCAGATGCCACTGTTTGGGAGATAACGAAGGTAATTTTAGTTCGGATTTTTTTATGGCTATAAGTTGCCAAAAGCCCCTTTGTAGCCGGTGGTGTACAAATTGTAAATTAAAGAAAGAAAATTTAACCTCAGCATCTAAAGTGTTCCAACTACTCCTCTATTAGTTCACTGAACACTTGGGATTTAAGTCTGGGGAGTGGAAACCACCGTGCAGTTTTACAGGGTGGGGAGGCCTGTCAATGCATAAAGGTTCTAATTAACTTTTTCTTAATGCCTACAAGTTCACAGTGGCATTCAAATCCCATGGGAAAACAACAACAAAATCTTGGCAATCTTGTAAAAGATGGGCCATTTTAATTTTTCTTCAGTTTAGCTTTGGGGATTCTGTGCACACTGTGTTACTGAGTTGTGTTTATGTTAAGTTTGGAGCATGGGTGCGAATAATGGAGACGAGCCGGTGAAACGGTGAACTTCAAATTCTTTATTACATGGTGTGACAGCTCGAAACAATGGCTGCTATAGCCTTCCTTATATAGGCAACTTATTAACTATTCAACCAATGAGAACCTGGGAGCGCTAGCTCCGTTGACCAATGAGAACGGCTCGTTAATGGCCAATCAGATTCTCCTGAACGGACCAATCTGATCTTGCCATTTAACAGCCAATCAGAAGTGCAGGGCCAGAACCCTGCACTTGACTTCAAGCTCAAGGTAACTTTATTACACATTTATTCATTCACAACACCCCTTCCCCCCGGGTTCTGTTTACGGGGTGCGGTTATGTAGCCTTAAGGTAGGACGGTTGTTTTGTTAGTCTATTTGATTTTCGCTGTGCACCTGGCATTTGGCTGCACTCCTGTTGAGGTAAAGCGTTGTTTGGCGACAGAGGTGTTTCTGACTCTGAGTTCGAGTTTTCGTTGTCACCAACACCTTCAGTATCACTCTCACGTGAGCTCACTCCCATCCCTGATTCCTCTTCTCATGTTTCCATTCCGCTATTGTTCCCTTCAAAAAGGTTTTCTGCTAGTTGCAGTTCATCTTCCTCTGTATCTGCCCCCCCCAGTTTGGTTATCAGGGGACTCGGAGACCCCTGGCTGCAACCTTGATCGTAGTTGATCAATATGGCGCTTCCACAGTTTATCGTCACGGCATTGTACTAGATATGACCTTGGGCCGGTTACACGGACCACAGTCGCCTCTACCCACAACGGATCGCCCGATAAATTCTTAGCGAACACCAAGTCGCCTACCTGGAAGGTACGGCATCAGCCACTGGATCCGTGTGGTTTCTCCAGTTCATATGCTGGGTGTAACCGGTCGAGGTGGGAGCGGAGTTTTCGTCCCATTAGCAGCTCGGCGGGAGTTTTGTTGGTGACGCTGTGTGGAGTGATATGCTGTAAAAAGAGGATTCGGTTTATCTTTTCTTTGATGTTGTCATAGTCAACTTTTTGTAGCGTTTTCTTGACAAATTGAACCATGCGCTTGGCCCTTCCGTTGGCCGCAGGATGCGCAGGTGAAGTCAGCGCATGTCGAATACCGCAGTCCGCCAGGTACTGTTCAAAGGAAAGCACAGTAAATTGAGGCCCATTGTCGGATATCAAAACATCTGGTAATCCGTGGGTTGCAAACAGTCTTTCCATTTTCTTAATGACCGCTTCGGTTGTCGTGTTCCTCATTCGGTGGATTTTGAGCCAGTTCGAGTGGGTGTTGATGGTTAACAAAAAGGTGTGGCCTTTGGTGGGCCAGGCAAAGTCCAGATGGATATGGGACCAAGGTCCCCGTGGTGTCTTCCATTCGGTTGGGATTGCCTTTGGTGGGGCGTTGCTTACTTCTTGGCATCTATGACAAGCTTTGACCCAAGTCTCGATTTGCTTGTCGATGCCTGGCCACCACGCGTAGCTGCGTGCGAGGGCTTTCATGCGCACGATGCTGGGGTGGCCATCGTGCAAGGTTCTCAGTACTGCTTGTTGGAGTCGCTCTGGGATAACGACTCTATCTCCCCAGATAATACAGCCTTTTTGAGAAAACAACTCTGTTTGTCGACTTTTGAATGGTGCGAAGTCATCTGGTATTTGATCCAATGGCCATCCGCGTTCCACCCAACTGAGGACTCGTGCTAAGGCGGGGTCGCGTTTTATTTCTCTCGCGATATCATGGGCGGTTAACGGCGATGTACAAAGTGCCTCGATCTGCAACGTTGTCACTGTAGGCGCGTCGTCGTCGATAGTCTCTGGAAGCGGTGCTCGACTTCATGCATCAGCGTGGGGAATGGCTTTCCCCGGGCAGTATTGCAGCTGATAATTATAGGCAGCCAAGAATTCTGACCTGCGGGTCATTCTGGGAGATAAAATGTAGGGAGTCGGTTTATCTCCGGCTATTATTCCCAGCAACGGTTTGTGGTCAGTCACTATAGTAAAAGCCCGGCCGTACACGTACTCGTGGAATCTTTTAACGGCAGACACAATTGCAAGGGCCTCTTTATCAATCTGGCTATAATTTCTCTCAGTTTTTGAAAGTGTCTTTGAAAAATAGGCAACAGGGGCTTCACTACCGTTAGGCAATATGTGGCTCAAAATGGCACCCACTCCGAAAGGTGATGCATCACTCGTGATAGTTAACGGCAAAGTCTCATTGTACTGCATTAGTACAGCGTCCGAAGTCAGTAGTTTTTTCACATTACGGAATGCCTGCTCTTCTCTATGACCCCATACCCAAATTGCTTTTTTGTCCAGTAAGCGATGTAAGGGTTCAGCGACAGTCGCTTTGTGCGCAGGAATATGTTATAAAAATTGATAAGGCCTAGAAACGCCTGGAGGTCGGCCTTATTCTGGGGTCTGGGAGCATTTTTTATTGCTTTCAATTTGCTATCGGTAGGGTGAATGCCCTGACTGTCAATTAAATACCCTAAAAATTCAACACGATCTGTACACAGCTTACATTTGTTTTTCTTTACTTTAAGACCTGCGTCTTTGAATTTCTGGAGAACTAATTTTAAGCGATCCCGTAAAATTTTTGAAGTTGGGGCAGCGATTAACACATCGTCAAAATAGGGGACAACGCCTTTAATTCCTTGTAAAAGTCTTTCCATCAGGCTCCGGAAAATGCCCGGGGCTACACTCACTCCGAACTGGAGCCGGGTACATTGAAAGGCACCTCGGTGCGTAACGATTGTCTGTGCCTGTGCCGTTTTTTCATCAACTGGTAGTTGCTGATATGCCTAAGTCTAGTTTAGCGAAGACTTTTCCGGCCCCCAGGGAATGGAGAAGGTGCTGCACCACCGGCACTGGATATGCGTTTTGCTGTAGGGCGTGGTTCAGGGTGGCTCGGTAGTCCCCACAAATTCTAATCGACCCATCTGGCTTGATGGGTGTCACAATTGGGGTCTCCCAGGGAGAGTGATCGATTGGCTCTAACACTCCCTGGGCTATTAACTTATCAAGCTGTTCGTCGATTTTCGGTTTTAGGGCAAATGGAACTTGACGAGGCTTAAGGCGGATGGGAGCTATTTTTGGATTAAGGCTAAATGATATCGGGGTCTCCTTGTACTCGCCTAGTTTTTCCGTGAAGACGTCCCTGAATTCATGGACGAGGTCCTCCTCCCAGTCACTGCCGTCGATTCGGTTAATGCCTGCCACTTCAATGCCGAGTGGCGCGAACCATTGGAGGCCTAACAGGCTAGGCCGGTCTTTGTCCATCACAGTCAGAGGTAAGTACGCTGTGCGGTTTTTGAACGAGACCCAGACTCAACTGGATCCTACGACTGAAATCCTATTCCCCTGATAGTCTTTAAGTATGAGTCTTTGGGAACGAAGGTCTTGGCGCCGGATAGTAGGGATGAGTTGCTTGAGGGTCTTCCAGGAGACCATCGAGAGACACGATCCCGAGTCGACTTCCATTTGGCAGGGCCGGTTTTCGATGGCCACTTTAATTCAGATTTTCTTGGCATCCAAGGAAGAGGCGTGACCGATAGTGATAGTTTGGTGAGCTTCCTCTCGCTTCGTGGGGCGATTTGAGGTTCGGTTTCTGTAGGAGTGGTTTGCTGGTTCTCGCCTTACAGGACGGTTTCCTGTCGATTGGCGATAGCTAGCCCCCTTCGAGGTCTGGCTAGGTCCTAGGAAGCTTCTACAGACCCGTCCGATGTGGCCTCGTTTCCCACACTCATGGCAGAGCGCATCGCGGAATTTGCATTCGGACCTGGAATGGCTGGCCCCACAGCCAGCGCATGGGTGTTGGGACTTCAGGTAATGGTCCCGATCGGACTGCAGGCGATGGACCTCTTCTTCGTCGCTGTCTGACGACGAAGAGGGGTCCTTGTGGTGGGTCATCAGTAGCTGTCCTTCTGACTTGGGTAAAATGTCGCTGGTCGGTTGGTGTACCGGAGCGTGGCTGCGGCGCAGTTGGGCAGCTGACTTCCTGGTTGCTTCTGCTGCAGTAGCATCAGCGATGGCATCGGCAAGGCTGATGTCGCCTTTCGCCATCAGCTTACTCTGCACGTTTAGTGCATCTAATCCCAGAACTATTCGATCTCTCAAAGCCTCTTCCAGGTTGGCGAATCCGCAGAGGCCTCCCAGGTTGCGGAGGTCTGCGACGAAATCGGCAACGCTTTCTCCCTTTCGCTGGTTTCTTTGGTAGAACTCATGCCGTCTTACGAGCGTTGGTACGGTTGGTGCATAATGGGCTCTCAGTAGGGGTTCAAGGACGTCCCAGTCCATAGCCTTCACTTTAGCCGGTTTCGCTAGGGCCTTGGCCATCTTGAATATGGTCGGCCCGCAATGCGTTAGGAATACTGCCCGTTTCTTTCCGCTGGTGGCATCCTTCAAATTATTGGTTTCCAAGAACATTTGGAAATGATCCATGTAAGACTCCCAGTCTTCTTGCGCTGGGTCGAACGGAGTGGGTGGTATTACGCCGCCGGACATGGTTCCGCTGTTGTGCGTTTTCAGCCACGTGCTCGGTTATCTTCTTCGTTGTTCAGTCAGCTCTGACGTCTCCACATCCCATCCTCGTCTCCAGTGTTAAGTTTGGAGCATGGGTGCAAATAATGGAGACGAGCCGGTGAAACGGTGAACTTCAAATTCTTTATTACATGGTGTGACAGCTCGAAACAACAGCTGCTATAGCCTTCCTTATCTAGGCAACTTATTAACTATTCAACTAATGAGAACCTGGGAGCGCTAGCTCCGTTGACCAATGAGAACGGCTCGTTAATGGCCAATCAGATTCTCCTGAACGGACCAATCTGATCTTGCCATTTCACAGCCAATCAGAAGTGCAGGGCCAGAACCCTGCACTTGACTTCAAGCTCAAGATCACTTTATTACACATTTATTCATTCACAACAATTTATAAGGATGTAGATTAGAAGATCATCGAAGTCAGACATTCATTTGCAATTCTGACATGGTTAAATTAAAGTGAATAAAAACGAATAACCAGTACAGAGATTTTGCCTGTACAAAGCAATCATCAACTAAGAAACCAGTGAAAAGAATTAATTATGTCCACTCAGATGGCTTCTTCAGAACCCCCCCCCCCGGCCTTTATCAAGCTCCTATTTTGATGCATTCCTCATCTTTGCATCTATAATTTAAAGTGAGTCATGCTGAGAGCACTGGATGAAAGTCAACTGGCTGTGCTTGCTAAGGAAACATTTTACATAGCATATTCATTCTCTTACACATTAATCTGTTCAGCACCAATCGCCATTTCTTTCTTTTCACCAGTTGCATATCACTATTGGGCTCATGCCTGGCCACAGATTCTAGTGTTGTAATAATATGACCTGTCTAATTCTGTGACTTACCTTCCTCTTCTACCCTAATTCTTGCAAATTATTCCAGCTACTGAAATTCAACTTCCTTTTAAATGTCCTGTAGTTGGTGACAAGCATCTGTTTGCTTATTACAACACTGTTAGATATCTCATGATGATGATGGCAACTCACAGCATTTGTGTTTATAAGCATTGGGTAAATACTTGATGTAATTATAATAAGCGCAGAGGAGATAAGCTCATTATGTAATATCTCCCTGCAGGTATTTAGCACACAAAGAAAAAAATAATACTGCACTGTTATAGCAAACTGTTGCACTTTATTTGTGTACTGTACAGCAGCCAAACTCTCAAATATTATCACTTGCATCTTCCTAGGATTCTACCACCTAATTTTTGTTTCAATCTGCCACAAGCTCTCGTCAGGCTTTATATTAACTCTTTGGCAGTCTTTGGGAGATTATTTCTCATGATTTCTAGTAAGAAGACTTTACATTCAGGCAATCTGCTTATTTCAGCTGTTCCTTTCTGAAAAAAATATATCCAGCATATTTTATTTTGCCAATGATCCATAAAAATAGAAAACTGACTTGCTCTCAGGGGATTAAAAAGAGAAATAGTCACCTGCAAAAATGTGTGTGTTTTAGTAGGAATTCTCTTTCTCTGGGAAATATAATTGCCCCACCTTTAAGTAATTTAAACATAGTTGCTGTAAAGAGCTACCGAGTTCTATATGCAGATTAAAAATGTGATCCTTTTGGAGATGCACTTAAAATATATATCTACTTAGGTCATCACTTCATGTGAAACATTTAGGCTGACAGCTTTCGCAAGCAAAAAGTACTAGTATCCAAGCAACATTAAACTACAACAGAATGATTGAAAGGAGTGAATGTGGAGGGGAAACACTTCAGAATATAAATCACTATTCCCTCCAAGATCCACTCACATCACAATTTCAGTCTTGCATCTCAGATGGATCCCCTTAGCCTGCAGGAGTTGGGGAATGGACTGACTCCCAAATAGCATCGGTATTGAAAATTATGTATTATATCTATTATAGCTATGATGAGCTTTTTTCTCAAAAACGACCAATCTATGTGGAAGAATTTGTATTGAGCTTTTGAAGAACGGTTTACAATGTGAAAATGCCTCAGCAATATACAGTAGTACAGTTCTGATGTAACTTATTAACTAGGCCCAAATCTTCTCTAAAGATGAAATGTCTCTAAAAATACCTCAAGTTTAACTGTTATAGAACAAAAATTAATTGATGTGAGTTAACAGCAAGGCTTATATGATCCTTAGATGAAACATACAAATATGCTGTGACTGAATAATATAGAATTCCAGATGGAAGTAAAGAATTTACTACAACAAAGTAATCAGTTATCTCTCCTCATGTACATTTCCCAAGAGGCAAAGGTGTATTTTCTGGGCTAGGCATAATAGTTTGCTTTTGGCATTTTTTCAAAGAACATACATATTCTAAGATCCCACATAAGAAAATGTGTTTCCCCTATGGAACTAAGGGATAATGAAACAGATCAATGTGTCATTCATTGTAGCATCTATACACACGTTCACCATTCTTACATGTTATCCCTTCTTCATCTGGAAGAACAAGCAATATCATATTTATATGATTTTACTTTTCACAAAACTCTAAATCTATAACCCAAATTGACCAGACAACCCATCAATAGATTATCTCACCTTCAAACATCTGGATAGTCAGAAAGATTGACAAGTTTACAGCAAAAACCATCCAACTGAGAACTTCTTAACCAGATCAGTTTGGGGTCAACTGCCAATGAGATTATTTTATTGGATTATTTTACTGAATATGCTTATATATTCAGATATGTTATATTAATTTTACTCTCTTTTGATGACATGTTATGATTTGATATGGCCATCTGATTAATCAGTAAACAATAAACTTAAACAATATAACCTAGATTATAACAAAATACTGTGTGGTGGCAATGAAAATTAGGCACCAACTAATGCAACATCTCCCATAGTTTGTTTGTTGACCATCTTGATGTCATCCAATGTTTTATTTCATTTTAAATAAATGCACCTTAGCTGTAATAATGTATTTTGAAATTTAAGACTTGGTGTTTAACTAGCATAAGCCTTTATACTCAGTAGCATCCTAAGATGCTTCAGCTTGCGTGGAACCAGTCACATGTACCAACCATGCACTGCTTCTGTTTTTTACTGTTTCAGAACAAAGACAGTGTTCAGCTTGGCAAGAACAAGTTGACAACAGTAAGACATCTGCATGGAATTATTTTTTCTAAGACTGTCATTTGTTTGAAAAGTTCTGAGAACTGTCATCTATATGAGAACATTAATAGCAAACTCAATTTTCAGTGCTAGACAAAATGAGACCAACTAGCATTCAGAAGAGGAGACTGCAATTTCTGAGCAGGACAGTTCTATGACATAGCCACATGCTTTCTAAAGAACCCTTGGTACCAATTTGGTACCATTTGTTTGGTACCAATGGAAGAGAATATTTCTAGCTCAGGGTTGAACTATGGGGTGCCTGGTACTATCTGAGGTTGGCTGTTTTCTTGTAAACATTTCATTACATAATTAGGTAATATTATCAGTGCTAGAAAATCCCATTCCCTTCTAGAACTGATGATGTTATCCAGCTGGGTAATGGAATGTTTTCAAGAGGACAACCAAGCTCAGGAGTCAGCAAGGGCCCCACAGTATTGTTTGGGTTCATTCTAACACACATAAAGTGAAGGATAAAAGTCTCACCAATGACAGCCACACTTCCTAAAGGAGCAACAACCATAACTGGAGCAAATCCATAGGCTGCGAAGTTCCCAATTTCTCCAATTCCCATAAATGTAATTCCACACCACCAGAGTTTGCTTCTGTAACAAGGTTTCTGAATGACTTGTTGGGTCAACCGAAGATGAGAATATTTCTGAAAGTAAGATATGAGGATGAAAGATATGAATTAATAGATTAATGGTAAGTGAGCATTAATATGGTACTACAAATATTTTTCCACCTTTGTGAAATAATACAACACTGTGGCAATTATATGAATCTTAAATAGGATTTCTAAATAAGAATGTGTAGAATAAAAACATCAGGAATCAAGAGTCAGTATTCTGTGTTACAAGTTTGTAATGCTTGGGTATTTTGGACTTTCACACAAAAATATTTCAGAAACCTTGAATATTTAAGGGGGTCTCACATCAATGCCAAGATAGGCATTTTGTTTTAAGAAACCAGAAAGGAAACTTCAGTCGTGTGTTTGTTGCTTGAATAAGGGGAACATGGAATGGCTAGAGAATATAAATAAAAGGATTTATCAAAAAAATAAATAGAATATTGGTTGTGTATGCCCATGAATATTAATTGAGAAATTATCTTGACCCAGTAGAAATTTCCATTAGCAACAACAGAGCTGTTTGCCTTTTCTCTTTCTCTCCAAAAGCCACTTCTAGGTTTTCAACTTTTTTGTAAGTCATTTCATTCCTAAGATTCATATCTTGAAGGTGATATATCTTTCATGCTTTGTAAGACTGGTGGCATATATGTAATACAGAAGCGTCTTTCAATTGTTAAATGGCTCAATTGGCAAGATAAATTGACCAAATTATTAAGTCATGGGGGAAACGAAAAATATAATTGAGACCTTTTATAAAAATTGACTACCTTTCATTGGTTCTCAGAATACAAATAATTGAGATTTGCTTTTACATAAAAGTTGTTCCTATGATTTATTTATTTAATTATATTTATGAATGTATAACTTCCCACTCCAAAAGTTGATATTAATACAGGATGTAATGCTATAAAACACACACATTAATTTCAAAAGATATATATAGCATTGTGTTCTAATATATGGGCTTAATTTTATTAAAAATGATTTTTATAAGCATTCTTGTTCTTATGGTTATAAAAACATTAAGATGTTTTTGCCCATGTATTGCCCACATATGTTTTGCATTGCACTTATGCATATTTACATAAATCAGAAAGAAGTATGGGCCATGTTTTACAAATTATAAATAATATATGAATACATACAATAACCACATTGCAACTATAATGTAGCTCAATACTACCTTATCATAGAGCAACATCAACTAATACTAGACTTAGTCAATCTTAGGGAAATCAGTTACATTTAAGGTGCCACACCAATTTTATCTATTATTTTAAAAAGCCTGCTTTAAGTGTGACTAAATTCCAGTTTCATCAAAAGCCTCTGTCCCAATCTACATATAGTTCTATAGCTTGCAATACAATGAAGTTTTTCATACCTGCAGATTCAAGGAGATGCTGATAAAAATGTTTCCTATGATTGCCAATAAGATGCCAAAGAGCAAAGTCTGAAAAATATATATATAATCAGTTAGCCAGATATAATTTTCAAAATTTCTGGCATCTATTCCAATACAGGTAGTCCTCGACTTCCAACAGTTCATTTAATGACCATTGAAAGTTACAAGGGCACTGAAAAAAGTGACTTATGACCATTTTTCACACTTATGACCGTTGCAGCATTCCCATAGTCATGTGATTTATATTCAGATGCTTGACAACTCACTCACATTTATAATGGCTGCAGTGTCCTGGAGTCATGGGAATCTCTTTTTGCAACCTTCAGACAAGCGAGGTCAGTGGGGAAACTAGATTCACTCAACAACAGTGTTACTAACTGAAGAACTGCAATGATTCACTTAACAAACGTGGTGAGAAAAGTCGTAAAATGGGGCACACTCGCTTGACAAATTTCTCACTTAACAACGTAAATTTGGGGGCTCAATTGTAGTTGTAAGCCTTGTACTCCTATTCTCTTATAAAATCATTGGATTTTTAAATCTTTCTTAGATCACATTGTTCTATAAATTGACTTGAGAAGACTCACAAGTGACATCAAGTTTTAAACAAGCTCTGGGTTGGTACTAAAATATATGGGGGGGGGTGTCTGTCTGTCTATCTGTGTCTGTCTGTATTTGTCTGCCTATCTTATCATAAAGCTTTATCTGTCCCTAAAGAAGACAGGACTTGGGTACGGAGTATTATTCCAAATAACAATTCCAAGAACTGTGTTTACTTTCTGGAAAAAAGTGTCAGAAGGCACACGCAAAAATTGCGGTCTCAAAATTATAAAATGACAATGTCAACAGCATATAAAGAAAATTTGTATGAGATGTTTTACAGGTGGCATTTCCCCTGACAAGAATAGCAAGAATGTTCAAGAACAAATCTGAAAAATGTTGGAAATGTCATCAGACACCTGGCTCTTATTACCATATGTGGTGAACTTGTGCGGATGCTAAAAAATATTGGACTAAAATCCACACGTGGTTAGAAAAAAATGACAAAAAAGCATATAGATTTGAAACCAGAGTTATTTTTATTGGGAATTTTACCTGAAATATATAGTAAAGACTTGAAATACCTGATTGTAAATGTATTAACAGCGGCTAGGATTGTATTTGCTAAAAACTGAAAAAATGAGAAAATACCATCACAGGAGGAAATCATTAAGAAAATGTTGGAATGTGCTGAAATGAGTAGATTGACATTTGAAACCAGAGAACAAAATGATAAACAATTTTATAAAATTTGGGATCTATTCTATCAATGGTGAGACAATAAAACATGGTAATGAAATATGTAGATTCTTAGAAAATAATAAATATATAAAGATGTATTCTTTTCTTATTATATCTACAAAATGATTGTAGGATAGATATGAGATGATAATATGAACTGTCATAAAACAAATTAAGTAAAATATGATTATTTTGTAAAATGTGAATGAATAAAAGTATAGTCAAATGATTAACAATGATATTAATATATTTAATACGTGATTGAAAATATGAGAATATATACAATGTAATTGTAATTGAAGGCTATGAAATGGAAGCACAAAATAATTTGTAAACCAACCGGCACACTGTATGTATATATATGGAAGATGGCTTGATGTTTTTATGTTTTGTTTGTCTAAGTTCGTCTTAAAAACCAATAATTTTTTTTTTAAAGTTAGTTAGTTTACTTTATTGTCATTGCACCTCCATGAAATCAAACACCATCTTTGAGGATGTTTTGAACTTTCTTAAGGCTATAAAGCTCTTCCAAAGGGGGGAGAGGGCATCCAATGATCTTTTGGGCAATGACGTTAACCCTCTGGAGTGCTTTCCTATCTGCCACTGTACAATTGGCAAATCATACACAGGCGCAGTAAGTCAAGATAAGGGAAAGAGGTAAACAGGTAAAAATGGTTAATATGCAGTATAGTAGGGACACAGTGGCTCATTGGCTAAGATGCTGAGCTTGTTGATCAGAAAGGTTGGCAGTTCGAATCCCTAGTGCCGCGTAACGGAGTGAGCTCCCGTTACTTGTCCCAGCTTTTGCCACCCTAGCAGTTTGAAAGCATGTAAAAAATGCAAGCAGAAAAATAGGGACCACTTTGGTGAGAAGGTAACAGCATTCCGTGTGCCTTTGGCATTTAGTCATGCTGGCCATATGACCACAAAGATGACCTCGGACAGCACTGGTGTTCTGTCCCCTCATTTGAATTCTTGAGATCCCCACACTTTGATTGGCCAAAGCGCGGGGCGATCGGTATGGCTAGGCGAGCCGCGCCGATTGGCTCGCTGAGAATCTCCCGCGATTGGTCAACTCGAATCGCGGGAGATTCAAAGCGGTGCCATTGGCCACAGCCACCGCGGCTTGGAAATAAAAAGCCGCAAAGTTTCCCTGTAGCTGCAGTTCGGTTTCTGACTAAATAAAAGAGCTTGATACTAAGTCACCGATTCCTGGCTTCCTTCCACGCGCACATAACAACTGGCTCTTCGGCTTTGTAACAGAGATGAGCACCAACCCCTAGAGCTGGAAACAACGAGCACATATGTGCGAGGGGAACCTTTAGCTTTACCTTTTATACAGTATAGATTGGGTTTTTTTTTAAATGTGCCTTAAGACAGGGGTCTCCAGCCCCCAATCCATGGACTGGTACTGGTCTGCAGCATGTCAGGAACTGGGCTTTGCATACAAGTAAAGCCCCATCCATGGGGTGCAGGCAGTGCCCTCTGGTCCAGGGCAAAATCTTTCTTCTTGCAACTGATCCCTGGTGCCCAAAAAAGCTGGGGAACTGCTGCCTAAAGTCCCCAGAAGACCAAGCAGCAACATTCAAAGTTACATTATTGTAGATTAAAACTTTTATAAATTGTTTTAAGAACTGCTTAACCTCTTCTGAAATAACACTGAATTTTCAAAAGAGAAAGATCGGCTCTTCCATGATGCAAAACAGGAATAAGAATCGGATAAGGAATATGAACCATAATCATCAGATTCTCTTCACAGCACAAAAGATAAGTGGGCATTGAACAGCCTTCTCTAGACCATCAGAAATATAGAATATAGAATAACAGAGGTGGAAGGAACCTGGGAGGTCTTCTAGATCAGGGGGTCGCCAACCTTTTGGACCTCAGGGACCACCAAACTCATAATTTTAAATCCCGTGGACCTGGGAAAATCCCCCAAAAAGTCTGCAGGAAAATTCCTCATCCCATTTTCCTATCGATCAATCATTCTTTATTTGTGATTGCAGGATACTGTCTCCAGCTCCGTTCTCAGGGGGAGAGAGAGAGAGAGAGATTTTTGGTTTCATGCAAGGAAAGCAGGCAGAAGCAGCAGAAGTCTTACTTTCTCTCCCCCAAGCTCCACCAGAAATGAGTCTTTGTGAGACTTATCACACCGGCACAGCCTCTTGGAGCAGATGCCTTGCAGGCCCCCCAAAACTGGCGGAGTTTGGGGGAGAGAAAGAAAGACTTTTGCTGCTTTTCTTGTGTGCAGCCAAAAGCAGAAGAAGAAAGAAGTATAAAGAAGCAGCCCGGTGGCCAGGTGAGGCATGTGGGGCAAGTTTACCCCCCTCCGCCCTTTCTCCTCTCCCCTCACTACCTTGTGTTGTTCACAATGCAAGGGATGCAAGCCTTGTGTTCCTGCGGGCCATGTGGGCAGCAAAGCCTTGTGTTCCTGCGCAGCCTGGATTAATTGCTTTGGGGGGTGCTTTGGGGGTGACATTTCTCTGTGGACCACCAACATTTTCTCGTGGACCACCAGTGATCCCCAGGCCACTAGTTGGCGACCACTGTTTTAGTCCAATCCCTGCTCTAGCAGGACACCCTATGCCATTTCAGACAAATGGAAATCCAATCTCTTCTTAAACCCCCCCACTGATACAGCATCCACAAAAGGACTGAATCTCAACAGATGCCGTAACAACAAACCCATCTCCCTCCATTCCGCACTTGAAGACAATAATTACAATGGAACATAATAAAAGTGATTTTTAAAACCATGCTTAAACTGGAATGTTAAAACAATAAACAGCAGAAGCTTACATTCAGTTCCCTAAAAGGTCTTTTCCAGTACTATGGAAGACTAAAGTTTGCTATGGAAGACATCTTGGAAAATTTAAATCCAGTTATAGTATTAGCAAGCACTAAAGATGTGTCTTATCCCTCATTAAAATGACAATCGTTCATTAACACCAAAGCTCATACTTAAAAAATAATGTTTAAAACCATGCTTAAACTGGAATGCTAAAACAATAAACAGACAGATTTTCCTTATGATAATTTACCCAGTTGTTGATTAAAAATTGACATTCTCCAATTCAAGGACCTCCCAAAAGAATTCACTGTTTACCTTTAGGTTTTTCAGCAAATTTGGATTGAAAAGCATGTCAGTAAATTGTCATGTTATGTATCACTTTTAATTTGTTATTGATGTATCAATGTTGACTTTTTCTACAAAGGGTGATGCTTAATCCCCAATAGACAAGTTTAGCAACAGAAGCAAACTCCTTTCTATTCCTTTAATTATAATGGTGCCTGGATTCAAATTTGAAATTAAAACCCAGACATGTTCAAAATATGGGATGGGGAGGTGGAACGAAGAACAGGATCTGATTGGTAAAAAAAATTATACTTTGTTTATTTGAGCACATAGCAATGGTCCTAAATCACAAAAGGAGAAAATGTGATCTGAAGAGATACACCAGCGCAGTGTAAAATTACCCCATTTTAATCCCCAGTCTAAGATTCCTGCAGTGCAGCAGTGAGTAGGAACCTGATTTAGAAACGGAGAATCCTTCCAGGGAGCAGATTCTTGGTGTCCCCCCACATCCGTGCAGTTTCCAGCAGCTTTATAGCTTGTCCTGACTTTCTTGGACCAGGGCGACTCTATACCCGTTCCAAGCGGAGCGCATTTGGCTTAGACACTGTTCTCTGCCGAGGCTGTTCTCACTTTACTTGAGGAAACCTCGGAGGACTTTAATGGACCTTACTTCAGAGTAGATCCTAAGCCAGAGATCTCCAAACGTGGCAACTTTAAGACTTGTGGACTTCAACTCCCAGAATTCTCCAGCCAGCTATGCTGGCTGGAGAATTCTGGAAGTTGAAGTCCTCAAGTCTTAAAGTTGCCAAGTTTGGGGACCCCTGTTCTAAGCAATGTTTCTCAACCTCGGTTACTTTAAGGCGGGTGGGCTTCAAAATATGGGAGTCCAGTCTCCCAGATTTCTCCAGCCAGCAGGTTCCCCAGTATGCTGCCTGCGGAATTCTAGGAGTTGAAGTCCACCTCTCATAAAGTTGCTGGGGTTGAGAAACGCTCCTCTAAGCTAGTCCCTTGGAGAGGGCGAGAAGAAGCCGTCGGTACTAGCCTCTCTTTTCCTTACCTGTTCATTTGCAAAATACCAGCCTTGGGAAAGAAACTCGCGCCTGCTCGCCCTCCCTCCCAAAGTGGTGTTTTGGGGTAAGGGAGACGATCCCATAGTCTCTACTTCGCCTCCGCTTCTCCGGGCTCTTCCACTACAGGAACGCCTCAAGCAACGCTGGGAGCCGAAGAAACCGGTTTTTAAGCCCAGGTGAACTTCCTGGGGCCGGAGCGCTTGGCGAAGGGAAGGGCTCTTGCCTCCGTGGGCCGGATGTTTTCACAACAGGTGTTTGTACATGGGGTGGGGTTGACCCAAAAGAGAATCAGGAACTGGAAGGGGCCGCGAATCGGGAAGAAAGCAGAAGAATGCCAGCAAAGGGAGGCGAGACGCTTTGCTGCAGCAGAAAATGTTTGTTTAGGCAGGTGAACTTTACTAATCTTTGAATAGCTACATAGGATAAACCTGTCTGACTTCTGCTAAATAGGTAGGTACAGATACAGATTAACAGAGTTGGAAGGGACCTTTTGGTCATCTAGTCCAACCCCGCCCCCACAAGCAGACCCTACACCACTTTTGAGAGATGGCAGTCCAGTCTCTTCTTGAAAGCTTCCAGTGATGAAGCTCCCACCGCTTCTGAAGGCAAACTGTTCCATTAGGTGATTGCTCTCACTGTCAGAAAATTTCTATTTCCAGGTTGAATTTCTCCTTGTTCAGTCTCCATCCATTATTTCTTGTCTGGCCTATAGGCGCTTTAGAAAATAGCTTGACCCCTTCCTCTCTGTGGCAGCCCCTCAAATATTGGAAGACGGCTATCATGTCTCCCCTGGTCCTTCTCTTCCCTAGACTAGCCAAGCCCAGTTCCTGCAACATTTCATTGTATGTTTTAGCCTCCAGTCCCTTAATCATCCTGGTTGCTCTTTTCTGCACTTTTTCTGGAGTCTCGACAACTTTTTTAGAATGTGGTGAACAAATTTGGATGCTGTACTCTAGGTGTGGTCTTACTAAGGCTTTACAGAGTGGTATTAGTACCTCACTTGGTCTTGTCCTGCAAGCATCTCCAAAAAAGATCCATGCTAGAAAGACCTTAACCATAACCCTTTCCTGGTGGGTGCTGCTGAAAGCAACCTGCTGAAGGAATGGAGTGGTTCATTTCAGATAGCTGTAATGTGGTGGTCCCAAGGGGGTTATATGCATTCCTGCCAGAGCCCTTTAAAAGGGGAGCAGTGCTGCAAACACAGGTTGGAAAAATGGGGACACCTTCAGATACAAATTGGTTCAATATACGTGGCCTCTGGGAGTTAAAGCCCATGTGTCTTAAAATCGCCGAGGTTAGGAAATCTGTTCTAACCTGCAGCTGACATACTTCAAGTGCAGCTTTATGTATTCTGATCTTCTGCTTGAGCTTGCCATGGTATGGCACCATATTTTGGAGCAGGTGGGGAGATTGGTCAACACAATGATGTGTTTGTGGGCACTGGGTGTTAAAGCAAGTGTGATGCGTCTGCATTGCAGTGACTTCTATCTTATATGGGATCTACATATGGGACTCCAACACCGCCTCAGCCACTCATTCAGAATTTGCCAGTGGTCAGATAGGCTGTGGAACTGCCTGCCCCAGTTCCTTACTCCTTCCTTTGGGGAACCTTTTGATGAACAGCATATTAAGGTCATATAAGTAAAGCAGAACCTCACATTCCTCTTAACATTCATTTCAGCAGCACAGATCATTCCTGTTTAGTGTAATATGTTTTTATTATTACCTTTATTGTCAGAGTACAACATGTGTACAGTGAGATTGGCTGAGCATCCCTTCATGCACTCCCCCAACACAACTCACAGTGAGGACAGAAGTCCCTAACTTAGACCCAATCTTATTACACTATGTGACCTTGTTGCACAACGCGCCGGCCCTCTATGTTGACATGAAGTTATTTTCTGTTTAGAAGTCTGACAACCCACGGGTAGAAACTGTTCTTCAGGCTGTTGGTGCGGCTGGCTATGCTTCTTTATCTCCTACCCTGTGGGAGGAGAGTGAAGAATTGCTGACACAGTTATAGAAGATACGGTGAGTTGTTCAAAGCCAGCCCACAATTCATAAAACTACGATCAAATCAGGTCTTGGTGTCATATAATCCAAGAAGACTTGATACAATAGGAATCCCTGAATGGCTACATATGGAATTTCTTTAGACAGCATTGTCCATTGGCCTTTGGTCAAGGAAGATAGGAGCAGATGCTTAATAAATAGTGGTGGGCCTGCAGAATGGAAGAGGTAGTTCTGTCATTATGAAATTTGCTATAATTAGGGAACAATTACAGGGAATAAGGTTTAGAGAAAAAAATGCCAGTAATATTTAGAAAAGAACGCCATTTCTTTGAGCCTTGGGGTGTTTTAATACTGCCCACATCCCAT
The DNA here is from genome assembly GCA_004319985.1 of Emydocephalus ijimae. Taxonomy (NCBI): domain Eukaryota; kingdom Metazoa; phylum Chordata; class Lepidosauria; order Squamata; family Elapidae; genus Emydocephalus; species Emydocephalus ijimae. Next base: position 3,797 of record BHEV01001778.1, on the reverse strand, counting down.
GGCTACAAAGTTGCTCCCCTTTGCTTACATTGGGGCACAGGGAGACCCTATTGCCAGGCAAAATTCTTTGATTGAATAATGAGATTGGCAGCCAATCTTTGCTCTCCCTCAGGCTCAGTTATTATTATTGGGCAAGAGTCCCAGAAACACAAGCCATCCAGCCATAATAATAGCGGCAGTCTCTTTTAATGCATCTCAGCTCATTGACTGTGAGAAAAAACTCATGGCTCCTTTGGCAGGAAGCACTTGTATTACTACTGAGAAATATTTATAACCATAATTAGAAGGGGAAGGAGGAGGAAAGAGAGCAACTGCAAGGAAATGCATCGATGTGATATGATTTAAGCAGTAGAGCTATGCAAGGGCTTTCTCCCATGAATACTTGAATGCATGTAATAAATGCAAAAAAATGTGATGGCTGGAGAGTAGAATGGAAATTGGAGTAAACTTATTTTAAAAGTTGATTTTTTTTTAAAAAAAGTAAAAGATGATTCAAAGCAAACCAAAAAAAGGACTCATTTAGACTATGTCAATATATATCAATTTGAAATATCTGTTTGGTTAGATTCTTCATGGTTCGTATTGTATTACTGCTGCAGAGATTACAAATAGGAAAAGTAGAAAAATTCCTCACACAAATATTATAGCTATTTGCTGTCCAAACTGTGTAAAGCTGTGTCAAATTGCAAACCAATCAAGACAGCCTCATTTGTAAATGGAAATCTATTTTGCATTACCTTATAAAAAGGTTTACAATCAATAAATGAGAAGAGACAGCAAAAATCCACAATAGTATCACAACAGCCATTTTTTCCCATGTTTGTGTTCTCTGCATTTGTCCAACATATTTGAAACACATTCTCTTCATGTCTTGAATGATGAATCTATTGTGACAGAGATTAGGGTTGGTAATAAAATGAGGAAATTATAGATTTTTCACATTCTGAATAATGAAAAGCAATAAAACATCAAATGATGATTAAACCTGTAATCTGGATATATTTATCTGGGAGATGTCCCCATCAAATTAATTGGGGTACATTTATATATTTTATTTATTGTTTTTATAAATAACTCAAGACAGCGAACATACCTAATATTCCTTCCTCCTCCTATTTCCCTCCCAACAACAATCCTGTGGATTGAGTTGTGCTGAGAGATAGTGACCAGCCAAAGTCTCTCAGCCAACTTTGAGGCCTAAGGTGGGACTAGAACTCACAGTTTCTACCCTGGTGCTTTAACCACTAGACCAGGGGTGTCCAACCTTGGCAATTTTAAGACTTGTGGACTTCAACTCCCAGAGTTCCTCAGCCAGCTTTGCTGGTGGAGGAATTCTGGGAGTTGAAGTCCACAAGTCTTAAAGTTGCCAAGGTTGGACACCCCTGCACTAGACCAAGCTGGCTCTAAAATAAAATATAAAATTCTCCTGGGTAAAACCACAGTTCTGTGTAGAGTTGCATGGAGGTAACCTCCCACTGAACTTTGGGTTTTTTTCCCCCCATAATAGGCATGCAATCACTTTTTTCAAATGTGTATATTACCTGTGAAGCTGAACAGTTATTATGTGGGTTTTATTATTCCTATAGTATACTACAACATCCAAAGTATACACCATGCATACTTCTTCACTTAAGAGCTCGCCAAACATAGCTATGTAAAGTGAGCAGCTTGTTTACAATAAACCACTGTACTAGTAGGGACTCCATGCTATCAAATTAGAGAGAAATCAGTATTATAGTAAACAGAGGTCAAAGATCAAACCCACAATTTCATATAAAATTCCAATCCATGTACACAAAATATTACAATTTTTAAAAGGTCCAACTCACAAGACCATCAACTATTCTTAAAGATAATCAAAAGCAGGATGAAGTAAAGGAAGTGAAATTTAAATGTAATTTTAATCCAGAATTTAATGCAAGGAACAATCATATAATGGACCTCTTTTAAACCTTGACAGCTGACTGTCAAACAAGCTCTTTTGTTAAATAGCTAACTCTTTTCTTATTCAAACAATGTCTTTAGAATGTCAGTTGTGATAATATTAACATAACCCCAAACTTTTGATCTCCTTATCTGGTGATGTGAGATTGGGTTCTTGTTTGTTTGTTGGTATATATATATATATGTGGGGTGGGGGGAGAGCTACCAATTACATACGAGCTGTAATATTCTGTTTGGTCTTTTTCATCTATGAAAAATCAAGGGCAAATTGAGCTGTTACTGCAAAGCCACTGTCATTTTGCTTGCTATGCTGTATGTCATACTGCAAATAAAGGAATATAAATTATGATTCTTATGTACAGAACATGTCTTTGAACATTGAAACTAGTTGTCAGAGAAAAGATTACGCTTAAAGGAAGATTTTTCACATCAACTTCTATACATGGTAGACATGTTTATTAATAAACAAATTCTGGGGCTTTGATCTAATCTGAAATTATGCCAGTCCTAAACTCTGTCTTAACATAATGCAGCTGGCACAAATTACATAATTCATGCCATTCGTTTGATGATGTCATGGCATATAGGGCAACATCATACTTTCTTCCGTTTCTCTCTTGTTCACATATAACATGAAGCCTTAATGTACGATTTGTTTGTACTGGACTTAGCATTATGTTCAAATTCATAAGGTTTAAGGTTGGTTATAGGTTCACCAGGCAATATTAATTTGCTCAACAAAGTGATTAAAAAACCTGGAAAAGCACTATGTATGAATATAGTCATTGGTTCCTGAATTATGTTTAGATATCTGTTCAGTAAGCATCCATGGCAGAGAAGAGATTTGAAATGCTTAATACAGTCTGGTGCAATTTTATTCTCTTTACTCTGATTCATTTTAAACAGGCACTATCTCTTAAATCATGAAATATTCAGAAAAAAAATCCATTGGAGCAGACCTACCTGACCTGTTTTGTATCCAGGACTATTCATGCAATCCTAAGTTGTAGAATCGCACAATATAAACATTGTAAGGTACCTGGAAGATAACCTAGTTTATCTTTCTGCCCAGAGTTGAATCCCACTACTTACAGCATCCAAGAGATCGTTTAAATCCCTCCAGTGAGGGAGATTCACCATTTCCTGAAGCAGGCTGATCCCTTATTCAACTAGAACTAACAATCAACCAGTAAAATGGCTTGCCTTCAGAAGTTGTGTGTACTCCCATCACTGGAGGTTTTTAAGAAGAGACTGGACAGCCACCTGTCTGAAATGGTTTAGGGCCTCCTGCTTGAGCAGGGAGTTGGATTAGAAAGTCTCCAACTCTGATATTCTATGATATTCTGTGAACAACTCTCATTTGTTAAGAAGTTCATCCTGATGTCCAAACAAAACCTACTTCCTTGAAATTGAAATCCAATTTCTTTTCTGGAACAACTCTACAATTCTGCCCTGGCTTTTCCATGATGTCCCTTCAGGTACTTGAACATGTTCTCTTGTCTTCCAAAGTTTTCTTCTAAGTTAAATATACTCAGACCCTCAAACCATTCCTTCCAGGTCCCTTACCTTTCCTGGTTCTTCTTCTCTGGACATGGTCCACTTTGCTAATGATCTTTCTAAAACACAGTGCCCAGAATTGGACACAATACTCTAGGTGTGGTTTAAATAGTGCAGGACAGAGAGGAATGGTAATGTTTATTGATCTTGACTGCAGCTATAAAAAAAAGGAGATGCCTTCCGGTTTCTGCGTGGCTTCGGGGCAGCAGGAATTTGCGATAGCTTGCGATTCCTGCTGTGCTAGCCGCCGAGGTACCCCCGATCCAAATGGGTCAGGGGGATATGGCTGCCCTGTA
>BHEV01001777.1:0-22836 GCA_004319985.1 Emydocephalus ijimae | reverse complement strand
TCACGGCCCAGCTTTTCCGGACCAATAGGAAAGCAGGCCTACAAGCCTGCTAGTATGGAACACCCCTCCCCTCTTGGTTCCTTCCAAGGGGCGGGGTGACGTAGTCACACAAGTAGGCGGGTCATCGTACCTGCCTACTAGACTTGCGCAGTTCACAATGTCTCTCTTCACCATCAGGTTCGGACAGGCTCCGCATCGCTCTCAAGCTGCTAGATGGAACTGCCTGGAAGGGTGAGCCGGTCCTATAGCTGCTACTCCCACCTGGTGATTCCAGGTCGGTTGAGTCGTTTGCTCTGCTGCTCCTGCCTGGGTTCTCTGGGCTGGTAAAGCTTGTCCGGCTGCAACTTCCAGGTGAAGTGCCCGTCTGCCACGGCTCTCTTCTGGCTGGTAAGTATTGTTGGTTTTTATTTAATGTTTGTGGGGGGTGTTCTGCTTGTACAGGTGTTTGTCCTTTTTCTGAACTTGAGGTCCCCCCCCTTCTGATTTCTTGGTTAGAGTCTGTGAGAGGAGAAGTGGCCAGCCTGGATCTTAGCTGGTCAATATGATGTTTCTACAAACTCCCATCAGTGGTCTCGAGCCGGTAGGGGCGAGGGCCTGTGATTTGGATGATTTTTGCAGGGATCCAAATTGGGTCCCCTGTAAAGTTTTTGGCAAAAACAGTGTCTCCTACCTTGAAGGAGCGGTGCTTGCTGCTGGAACCCAGGGGTTTTTCTGGGGTGTAAGCAGAGTGCAGGCAGTCTAGGGGTGACCTGAGTCTTCTGCCCATTAGTAGCTCTGCTGGGCTCTTGTTGGTGGTGGTATTCAGTGTGATGTGTTGTAGGAGGAGCATCTTGGTGACTTTCTTGTGGATGTCGTCATGTTCCATTTTTTGAAGAGTTTTTTTTTTGTAAATTGAACCATGCGTTCAGCTCTACCATTCGCCGCCGGGTGAGCTGCCGATGTCAATGCGTGTTGGATGCCATGGTCTGCCAAGTATTGTTCAAAAGCCAAATTGTNGTCAATGCGTGTTGGATGCCATGGTCTGCCAAGTATTGTTCAAAAGCCAAATTGTGTAAATTGTGGCCCATTGTCAGAAACGATAACATCTGGCAGACCATGCATGGTGAAAAGTCTATTTAATTTCTTGATGACAGTTTCCGTGGTGGTTGTCTTCATTGTGCTCACCTCGAGCCAATTCAAATAAGTGTCAACAGTGATTAAGAAGGGATGCCTCTTGGTCGGCCCTGCGAAGTCAATATGGATGTGCGACCAAGGGCCTCTGGGTGTTTCCCATTCTAATGGTGGGGCTTTAGGGGGAGCCGAGCGAGTCTCTTGGCATCTGTTACAAATAGCGACCCAGGTTTCAATTTGCTTGTCCATGCCTGGCCACCAAGCATAGCTCCTGGCCAGGGCTTTCATGTGCACAATACCAGGGTGCTCGTCATGCAGCAAGTCTAAAACTATTTTCTGTAGTGTCTCTGGTATTACTACCCGGTCTCCCCACAACACACAACCTCTTTGCGAAAAGAGTTCAGTTTGTTGGTTTTTAAATGGTTTAAAAAGTTGGCTCGGTTTCTGGCCATCCCCTCTCCACCCAGCTGAGAACTAATGCCAAGCATTTGTCCTTTTTCGTTTCATGTGCGATGTGTTGCATGGTTATTGGTGGCATGGGTATCATTTCAATTTACAAAACTGGTAGCGTGGGTGCTGGGTCATCTTGCAAGTCTGGCAAGGGGGAAAGGCTTCAGGCGTTGGCATGCAAGATAGTCTTGCCTGGGCAATGTAGCAATTTGTAATTATAAGCGGCAAAAAATTCAGACCATCTTGTCATTCTAGGTGACAAGATGTGTGAAGTGGGTTTGTCACCCGTCAATATGCCAAGTAGGGGCTTATGTCCTACCATAAATGTATTCGTGGAATCTCTTTACTGCGGAAACGATGGTGAGGGCTTCTTTGTCCAGCTGGCTATAGTTCCTCTCTGGCTTGGACAAGGTTCTGGAAAAGAATGCAACAGGGGCTTCCATTCCATTCGGTAAAACATGGCTCAGAATGGTGCCAACCCCGAAAGGCAATGCATCACAAGTGACAGTCAGTGGTAGTGTTTCATTATATTGCATGAGGACTGCGTCTGAAGTCAAAAGGTTTTTTATTTGGTGAAAAGCGTGCTCTTCTTGCCATCCCCATATCCAAGAAGCCTTTTTATCAAGGAGTCGATGCAGGGGTTCCCCGACAGTCGCTTTCTGGGGTAGGAAAATGTTATAGAAATTAATGAGTCCGAGGAAGGCTTGGAGGTCCGCTTTGTTCTTTGGTCTGCGGGCATTTTTGATGGCTTTCAATTTTTTGTCTGTGGGGTGAATTCCTTGTTTGTCAAGGAGGTATCCAAGAAATTCAACCCTGTCAGTGCATAATTGGCACTTTTCCTTTTTCACCTTGAGGCCAGCATCTTTGAATTTCTGTAGGACCGCCCTCAGTCATTTTTCCAATTGTTTTTGGTAGGGGTTGCTACTAAGACGTCGTCGAAATAGGGCACGACTCCTTTAATTCTCTGCAGCAGTCTCTCCATTAGACTTTGAAAAATGCCCAGTGCGACGCTGACCCCAAACTGGAGCTGGTTACATTTGAATGCCCCTCTATGTGTCACTATTGTTTGGGCTTCAGTGGTTTCAGCATCCACTGGCAGTTGTTGATAAGCTTGAGCCAGGTCGAGCTTTGCAAAGATTCTGCCACCCCCTAGTGAGTGCAGGAGATGTTGGACTACTGGCACCGGGTAGGTGCTCTGCTGCAATGCCTGGTTGAGGGTGGCCTTGTAGTCTCCACAAATTCTCAGGGAGCCATCTGGTTTGATGGAGTGACAATTGGGGTCTCCCAATGGGCATGATCAATGGGTTCTAACACGCCTTGCGCTATTAGTTTGTCTAATTGTTCGTCTATTTTAGGCTTGAGTGCAAAAGGCACTGGGCGCAGTTTGAGACGGATGGGAGCGATGTCAGGGCTGAGATTAAAGGAGATAGGGGACCCCTTGTACTTGCCTAGATGTTCACTGAAGACTTCTTGGAAATCCCGGATGAGCATTGCTTCCCAGTCTTCGTCTTCTGCATGGTTGATGCCTGCCATCTCGATCCCCAATGATGCAAACCACTGCAACCCGAGTAGGCTGGGTTGGTCTTTATCAATGATTGTGAGCAGTAGGATGGTGGTGTGGTTTTTGAAAGAAACTTTAAAATGTCCAGTGCCAGCGACCAGAATGCGATTACCTTGATAGTCTCTCAATATTAATTTCTGGTTGCTTAGCTCTTGACGGCGGATGCTGGGAATTAGTCGTTTTATGGTCCTCCAGGAAACCATAGAGAGGGAGGAGCCAGAGTCTACCTCCATGGTGCATGGTTGATTCTCGATGGTGACCTCTACATGTATCTTTCGTGCATCTATTGATGAAGCGTGGCTGATAGTGACTGTTTGGTGTGTTTCTTCTCTCCTGGGTACCTCTATGAACTTCCTGGGTCGGCTGTCTCGGTTCCATCGGCTGTCATTTTGGTGGTCCTGGTTTATGGTGGGGGTGCCATCTCTTCTTCTTGGGCTGTTTCCCCATTGACGGGGGCTGGAATTTCGTTTGTTGCATACTTTGGCAATATGCCCTTGTTTTTCGCAAAAACAGCAAAAAACATCAGGAACTTGCATTCGGAACGCGGGTGATTTCCTCCGCAGCCGGCACATTGGTAACTCGACTTACAACCATGCCGGTTTCGTCGCTCACATTCTGACTGAAGTCTGTGAATTTCTTCCTCTTCACTGTCAGAAGGGGATTCGATGTTGCCGTCGTGGGTGGATGCTGTGTGTTTTTCTGCTGCGGTTGTCATCTCGCTGGTGGGTTGGCAGTTGGTTCAGTTTGAACATCGCATTCGCACTGCTGACTTACGGGTGGACTCGGCTGTGGTGACTTTGGCTATGGCGTCGGCGAGGGAGATGTCCCCTTTAACCATCAGCCTGCTTTGGAGAGTTGGGTCTTTCAGGCCAAGGACGACTCGGTCACGCATGGCCTCATCTAGATTGGCAAATCCGCACAAGCCTCCTAGGTTCCTCAGGTCGGCTATGAACTCTCCGATGCTCTCGCCCTCATGCTGATCCCTCTGGTAAAAGTCATGCTGATGGATGAGGGTCAGCACCTCCGGGGCCTAGTGGTTCTGGAGGATGGGAGCTAGGGTATCCCAATCCATTGTCTTGACGTCTGTAGGCTTCGCGAGTGTCTTGGCCATTTTAAAAACGTCGGGTCCGCAGTGTGTTAGAAAGACTGCTTGCTTCTTGCTGCCGATGGCGTCCTTCAGGTTGTTTGATTCCAAGAACATTTGCAAACGATCAATGTAGGACTCCCAGTCATCGCTGGCTGGATTGAATGGTGTGAGTGGCACGGCACTGTTGGCCATCTTGCTGGTCGTCTATGCGTTGTCTGCCACATGCTAGTCAGCTCTGTTGTCTCAGTATCCCATCCTCGTCGCCAGTGTTAAGTCTTGGCGGTGGGTCCCAAGGAGAGACGAGACTTGAAGTAGTAACAACAGCTCTTTATTAGGAAATCAGGTACTGAGACAAGAATCCTAGCCACAGTAGCTCTTTTTATAGAGCTGGCTGCGGCTAGGCAGTCTATGACATGTTTTTGAGCTTGCTGCACTTGGTTTTACCCAATCACGGAAGCCCGATACGAACCAATCGGAATCGCTTAATATTGTCCAATCATGGCCCAGCTTTTCCGGACCAATAGGAATGCAATCCTACAAGCCTGCTAGTATGGAACAGTTTGTCTAGTCTAATGAAAAGAAGGACTAGGACTAGGAGAGAATATCACGGTTCCAAGTAATACACCCATAGCAAACAAAACTCTGAGACAGGTAGATTCCTCAAAGAATAGTTGAGTTATTGGATGTATAAAATTGGCACAGTTCTGGTGAAAACTGACTCCAAAGGTTCCGTGGTTTTCACCTAATTAAAAGTTAAAAGTTTTTTTCCCTTTCCTCAAACAATTAGTTGCATGGTACAATCAAGGTGCCATCTGGTTGCCAGGTAACATCATTCCACCTCTCTCTGACCAGGTGTGAAAAAGTCCTTGGTTCCCAAGAGAAAGTATTTTGTTTTGGTTGCAAAACCCCAGCTAGCTCTATTTCACCTCCCTATCCCTCAGTTCCAGTGTGACAACACTGAAGATTCAAAATGGATTCCATCATGTCAGCTTCAGGTTTGACAGAGTCATTATATCAACATCCCAATCTCTGGGAGGCTGCCACAAACAAAAAGCATGAGGGTGTCAAACTCTTTTTGAAAGCATCAAAAGGCAAGCAATGGATGGAAACTAAGCAAGGAGTGAAGGAACCTAGAACTGAGGAGAAATTTCCTAACAATTAACCAGTGGAAAGATTTGCCTTCAGAAGTTGTGGGTGCTCCATCGCTGGAGCTTTTAAAATGTGAGCTTACAGCCACTTGTCTGGAATAGTACAGGGTTTCCTGCTTAAGCAGGAAGTTGGATTGTAAGGCCTCCAAGGTCTATTCCAACTCTGTTATTCTGATATCTTTCTGATAACTAACTGTTATGTCCTGAGCATGGGTGCAAGAACGGAGACGAGACATCGGACTGTGGCTTCAACTCTTTATTAAACAAGAAAGACTGGAGCAGAAAACCTGGACAGCAGTAGCTCTTTTATAGAGCTTGCTGCCGTTAAACAACCAATGAACTGAGTCTATTGCTTTCACAAGCGTTCAATCAGTTAACAGTGAGTTAACAGCCAACCAGACTGGCCAAACCTGACCAATCACGACTCGCTATTCACGGGCCAATAAGAATTGCAGGATTACAAGCCTGTTGTAAGACGAAGCTGTTTCGGTTGTATCGCTGCGATTGTTTAATCCATAACACCCCTCCCCCCTTGGTTCCGTCTGAGGGGTGGGGTGACATATTCATGCAGATAGGCAGGCCGCTTCACCTGTCTGCTTGACCTGCACTGTTGCACCGGGTTTCATTCTGGTTCTGGTTCTGGCTCCGGTGGGCTGTCCACTGGGCTTGATAGTGAAGACTATAGTTCCAGGTTGCCCTCATCGGCACTGTCTTCCGGGTTCCCTGGATCTGCCTCCGTCGCGGTGTTGTCACGTGGCAAGGCCGCTCCCCGGTCCGGTTCTCCCACGGGTGGTGAGTATCCCCTGGGCTGTTGGGTTTCGATTTCTTCTTCATCCTCCTCCCTGTTCTTTCCCCCTCCAGCTGGAGGTTCCAGCACTAATCAGGAATGGAGTTGGTCTATGTGGCATTTCCACATCTTACCGTCTGCCATTTGTAGACGATATGATCGGGGTCCCGTAAGTTGCGTTATGGTAGTGGGGACCCACAATGGGTCACCCGAGAGGTTTTTTGCAAACACAAGGTCACCTTCCTGGAATGCCCGACACTTACTGCTGGATCCCGGGGGCTGTTCTGGCGTGTAGTTTGGGGGGAGGCGATCAAGATGCGAGTGAAGTTTCTGGCCCATCAGGAGTTCTGCTGGGGTTTTGTTCATGGTGCTGTTTGGGGTTATGTGTTGAATAAAAAGAATTTATTTTGTCGTCAATGTCACCGTGGTCCATTTTATGCAGGGTCTGTTTTACAAATTGAACCATTTGCTCAGCCCTACCATTGGCTGCAGGGTGAGCTGGTGATGTTAAAGCATGGCAGATGCCCCGATCAGTCAGGTATTGTTTGAATGGAAGAGCAGTGAATTGGGGGCCATTATCTGAGACGAGGACATCAGGAAGTCCGTGGGTAGCAAATAGTTTATTCAGTTTTTTAGTGACTGCATCTGTGGTGGTGCTTTCCATTTTTTGGACTTCAAGCCAGTTTGAATAGGCATCCACCGTTAAGAGGAAAGTGTGTCCTCTTGTGGGTCCCACAAAATCGATGTGGATAAGGCACCATGGACCTCGAGGCGTTTCCCACTGAGTTGGGGGAGTCTTTGGAGGAGCAGGGCGAGTCTCCTGGCATTTACTGCATTTTGCTACCCAAGTTTCTATTTGTCTATTTAAACCAGGCCACCATGCATAACTCCTGGCCAATGCCTTCATCTGCACGATGCCTGGATGTCCCTCGTGCAGCATTTTCAATACCCTATATTGTAGCTTTTCGGGGACTATATCTCTGTCTCCCCATACTATGCAACCCTTCTGGGAGAAAGTTCCATTTGATGATTTTTAAATGGTTTAAACATGTCATCAGTTTCACTGATCGGCCAACCGCGTTCTACCCAGCTGAGGACTCGTGCCAAAATAGGGTCCTTTTTTGGCTCTAAAGCTATGTCTCAAGCGGTTAATGGTGGCGATTTGAGGGTTTCTATTTGTAGTACGGTTATGGTTGGAGCAGGGTCCTCTATAATGTCTGGTAGTGGTGAGCGGCTCAAAGCGTCAGAGTGGGGAATGGTTTTCCCCAGGCGATGTTGCAATCGGTAATCGTAGGCGGCTAAAAATTCTGACCAACGTGTCATTCTTGGTGATAATATATGGGAAGTTTGTTTGTTTCCTGCCAAGATCCCAAGTAACGGCTTGTGGTCTTAAATTATGGTAAAGGGTCTCCCATATATAAATTCATGGAAACGTTTAATTGCGGATACAATAGCGAGGACCTCTTTATCAAGTTGACTATAGTTCCTTTCGGTTTTAGACAAAGTTCTCAAAAAGAATGCAATGGGTGCCTCATTTCCATTTGGGAGGACGTGGCTTAGGATGGCTCCTGCTCCAAATGGTGAGGCATCACAGGTGACCGTCAAAGGGAGAGTTTCGTTGTACTGCATTAATATGGCATCAGAGGTTAAAAGGTCTTTTATCCCTTTGAACGCTATCTCTTCACGCCGTCCCCAAACCCAAGGAGCCTTTTTATCGAGGAGTCTATGTAGGGATTTGGCTACAGTTGCCTTCTGGGGCAAGAAAATGTTATAAAAGTTAATGAGTCCCAGGAAGGCTTGAAGATCTGTCTTATTCCTAGGTCTCTCTTTTTAATGCGGTTAGTTTTTTTCCGGTGGGGTGGATTCCCTGTCTGTAGAGAAGGTATCCCAGGAACTCCACTCTCTCCATACAAAGTTGGCACTTGTCTCGTTTTACCTTAAGACCCGCGTCTTTGAATTTCTGCAGGACTTTTCTGAGCCGTTGCACTAATACTTCTTTAGTGGGGGCAGTTATTAGGACGTTGTCAAAATAAGGCACGACTCCTTTTATGCCTTGTAATAGTCTCTCCATTAAACTTTGGAAAATGCCCTGCGCCATGCTTACTCCAAATTGGAGTCTATTGCACTTAAAAGCGCCTCTATGTGTAACTATTGTCTGGGCTTCTGCAGTTGCTGCGTCCACAGGGAGTTGCTGGTACGCCTGAGCTAAGTCCAGCTTCGCAAATATTTTTCTGCCACCCAGGGAATGAATAAGGTGTTGAACCACCGGTACTAGATAAGCGCTCTGTTGAAGAGCATGATTTAGGGTGGCCCAATAGTCCCCGCAAATTCTTAATGAACCATCTGGCTTCATGGGCGTTACTATCAGGGTTTCCCAACAGGCATGGTCAATCAGTTCCAACACGCCCTGGGCTATCAGCTTATCTAGCTGCTCGTCAATTTTATGTTTTAAGGCAAACGACCTCGATGGGGTTTAAACCGAATGGGAGCTACATCGGGGCTGAGATTAAATGATATAGGGGTCCCCTTGTACTTGCCTAATGTTCCTGTGAACACGTCCTGGAATTCCTGGATGAGATTCTCTTCCCAGTTGTCATTTCTGGTATCATGTATGCCGGCTAGTTCAATTCCGAGTGGGGCGAACCACTGTAGCCCTAACAAGCTGGGTCGGTCACGATCGATGACAGTTAGGGGAAGCATTGCTGTGCGGTCCTTGAATGATACTTGGACGTTGCTGGAACCAACAACTGGGATTCTGTTTCCCTGATAGTCTTTCAGGATGATTTGCTGCATGCTGAGGTCCTGGCAGGAGATGGCAGGTATCAGTTGCTTGAGGGTTTTCCAGGATACCATCAACAGGGACGATCCCGAATCGACTTCCATCACACATGGTCGATTCTCAATAGTAACCTTCACTCGTATTTTCCTTGCATCGAGCGACGAAGCGTGGCCGATGATAATGGTTTGGTGGGCCTCTTCTCGTCTCGTTGAAAAGGCAGGTGTTTGGTTTCTGTAGCAGTAGTGGTTGTTCCATTGGTGGTTCAGATGGTCCCGGTTCTTATCTCCCGATGGAGATAAGGTTTGCTTATCTCCCAATGGAGGTTGTTCTCCTTTCGGCTGGGACTGGATTCTCGTCTGCTTCTGCAGACCTTCGCGATGTGGCCTCTTTTCCCGCAGGTACGGCAGAGTGCATCAAGAAATTTGCAGTCCAATCGCGGGTGGTTTGCCCCGCAACCCGCACATTGGCGCGGACGTCGCTGGTTCCTTTGCTCTTGTTCCAAGCGGAGCCGGTTGACCTCCTCTTCATCACTGACTCGAGGTCTTCATGGTGGGTAGCGGTAGCGTGCTTCTCAGTGGCGAGTGGTGCCTCGTCGGCGAGTTGGTGAAGCGGTGTGTTCGCTCGGCGCATTCAAGCGGCTGACTTCCTGGTTGCTTCTGCTGTAGTTGCATCGGCGATGACATCTGTAAGGCTGATGTCGCCTTTCGCCATCAGTTTACTCTGCACGTGTGGTGCATTTAATCCTAGAACTATTCGGTCTTTTAGGGCTTCCTCTAAGTTTGCAAAACCACAAGGGCCTCCAAGGTTCCGGAGGTCAGCTATGAAATTACCAATGCTCTCATCCTTCTGTTGGTCCCTCTGGTAAAATTCGTGTCTTTGTATCAGTGTAGGTACTGTGGGTGCGTAATGGACCCTGAGGATTGGAGCGAGGGTGTCCCAATCCATGGTCTTCACTTCTGCCCATTTTGCTAGTGCTTTAGCCATTTTGAAAACGGTGGGGCCGCAATGAGTCAGGAACACCGCTCGTTTCTTGCCAGACGTAGCATCTTTTAAATTGTTGGTCTCCAGGAACATCTGGAAGCGGTCTATATACGAGTCCCAGTCTTCTGTTGCTGGGTCGAATGGAGTGGGTGGTATGGCACTGCTAGTCATCTTGCCGTCTGTTTCATGCGTGCTCTTTCTTTGTCCGATATGTTCTAGTCAGCTCTATTGTCTCCGTATCCCATCCTCATCACCAGTGTTATGTCCTGGGCATGGGCGCAAGAACGGAGACGAGGCATCGGACTGTGACTTCAACTTTTTATTAAACAAGAAAGACTGGAGCAGAAAACCTGGGCAGAAGTAGCTCTTTTATAGAGCTTGCTGCCGTTAAACAACCAATGAACTGAGTCTATCGCTTTCACAAGCATCCAATCAGGGGCTTCCATTAACAGCCAATCAGACTGGCCAAACCTGACCAATCATGACTCGCTATTCACGGGCCAATAAGAATTGCAGGATTACAAGCCTGTTGTAAGACGAAGCTGTTTCAGTTGTATCGCTGCGATGGTTTAATCCATAACACTTACAGTTTAGAAAGAAACTAGGAGCTAGTTTAATAGGCCCTCTAACCCATTTGACCCAAAATAACTTCTGATGATTCCCCCTACTCTACAAGAAAATCAATAACAAGCAATCGAAGATGAGAGGAGGAAAGAGAGTATCAAGGTAGCAAAATAGTTGATGAAAAGCAATAGTATTTATTTACCACTTCATAGTGCTTTAGAGCCCTCTCTAAGCAGTTTACAGTGTCAGCATATTGCTCCCAACAATCTGGGTCCTTATTTTATCAATCTCAGAAAGATGGAAGGCTGAGTCAATTTTGAGTGGTTAGAATTGAACACCTGGCACTGGCAGTGAATCAGCCCTTAATACTGCATTCTAACTACTGTGCCATCACAGCTCCAGAGGACATACTTCTGGACAGTGGCGATCCCTTCTCTTTCTTTTAATAACTTTCCTTGCTGTTATGTTTTTCAGTGTGAAAGTGTAAAACTGGGGGCTGCCAAAATATTGAAGGGAACTCAGAGTTGCAAATCATAGGAAAAATGCTTTAAGTAAAGAGATACTCCTCAACAGCACCATGTTTGGGTCACTTGTAGAAAACCCAGTGTTTGTTTGTGCTGCTCAGTTTACCAGTCATCAGAATGGGCAGCAATTATTTTTGAAGGGGAGCACTTTGAACTTTTGTGATAGATTTCTTTGATCTGGAAATTACTGCCAAAGAAACATCTCTAGATTTGTTTGTTCATTTGTTTTTTTGTTTGTTTGTTTAAACTATATGCTGCCCCTTTTATTGAGAAGATGATTCTAGGTAGCTTATAGATAGTAAAAAGATAAATATAAAAACAATTGAAATTTTAAACACTATGTCAGAATTCAGACCAATGCGCTAATTAAATCATGAGCCTCAGCCCAAGCTTCAAAAGAAATCCAGTTATTTATTAGGAGCTTCATGTCAGCATGGACAAGTGAAGGCAACTCTGACCTCACTTCACTCATGCTTTGGCTCTGACCCTGTTTCCTCTCCCCCCAAGATGTTTTATCAGTCACATTCACCAACGAAGCAATTTTACGGGTTGTAGAAGTCACTCCCTCCGGCCACTGTGGATCTCCATGGAGATGGCCTTGATATTGCCAGCTGGAATGTGCTTTGTTTTGACTGAAATGCAAATTCCTTGATGCAACTGTGAGGCTGGGTTTCCTATCCCCCTTGCCTATGGAAACTCAAGAGCAGGTGAGGAATGTTTCATGAGTTGACACACTACATAAAAACTAGAACCAAGGAGATGGACAGCATGGGGATTAGGTGTTCTTACTATGTCAGCCACTTCCAGTTTGGCCCTAAGCCAAACATCAAAATCAGCTTTGGACACCTTTTGGGAAGGTGAAAAGATGGGAGCAGTTCTCAATTCTGAAGGTAAAATGTTCTGCAGGCTGAAAAAGCTCTTCTCTTTTAGCCAATCAGCTGTAATTATTTGGCTGATGCAAATTCCTTTCACTGGAGTGAGTGGGATAGGCTAAGTCCCATTGGGGTGACATGGCTACTCGATGAAGGTTCTAGTGTAATTAAGCTATCTTGGAGACAGGGTAAATGGTCTTTGTGATTGATCCTATCATCTCCCAGAAGATTAGCTATGAATAAGGCAGTAAAGAAAAGTTCAGGATGTTTTACTGCAGTCCCCAATCTTTTTAGTTTTTACGACCAGCAATTTCAGCAGATTCGGTAGCAGCAGGAAATGGTTTTACATGGGAAACCTAAATTCTAAAGGTAAAGGTTCCCCTCACACATATGTGCTAGTCATTTCTAGCTCTAGTGGGCAGTGCTCATATCTGTTACAAACCCAAAGAACCAGCGCTCTCCAAAGATGTTTCTGTGGTCCAGTGATTGGCATGACTTAATGCCTGAAGGCATACAGAACACTATTACCTTGTCACCAAAGTGGTCCCTATTTTTCTACTTGCATTTTTACATGCTTTCGAACTGCTAGGTTTGCAGAAGCTGGGACAAGTAACGGGAGCTCACTCCATTATTTGAACCGCTGATCTGCCAACCTTTCTGATTGACAAGCTCAGCGTCTTAGCCACTGAGCCATCACGTCCCCTGAAATCTACCCCACCTAAATCCTACACATATGTAAATGAAGCTTTGGTTACTCATCCACCTCTTCAGTGGCCCAGTTCCCAATGGGCTGCAATCCAGTAGTGGTCTTCAGCCCAGCGGTTGGAGATAATTGCTTTACTGAATAAATCCATTTTCTGGATTTGTGCAATTCATTAAATCATGAAATACCATACAATCCAAGCTCCCCTTATCCTCCATTTATGGAAACTCTCTTAAAAATAACCAAGTTTAGCCTACATCTCTTCTGACATCAAATGGAAGACCAAAAATTTGCATTAAGATTTTGGATTGGCATATATGAGTCAAATACTAAAGAAATTAATAATAAATTCCTAAATAATGATAAACCCTGAATAAGCAATCCAGGCTGGGTCGGACAACGGAGGAAACAATAATGAGAGATATAAATGAAGTCAAAACTAAGAAAAATTTTAAAACAGCAAGCTGAGTTTCCTCCTTCCTTTTTTCTTCCCTCTCTATTTCCATGACACCAGATACTATGTTTCTAAAAGCAACACCAACATTCTGCCTAAAAGACTAGGTCTATCTCATCAAGTGCCTCATTACCACAACTAATGAGGCTGTATGTTTTAGTAGTTAATTTAATTCCAAAAGTTAACATAATTTATTTGTTGGCTGTGTCGTGCTCAAGTTCTGCATTTGCACAAAAATCATTTTTTAGTTTGTAAATCTTTCCACTCCCACCTTCTAAGCAGTCTATAAACAAAGATTCCAAGACGATGCCTCAATAATAACCTCATCTAATTTGCTGTAAATCCACCATGTCCTATCTGTCAAATAACCTCCATATGATTCACAGCTTATTTTCTACATGCAAAAGACTTTCTGGCTTACTGTAGCTAATAAATAAGGCTTGGATTTCTGCTATTAAGCAGAGCCAGAAAGTGCAGGGAATCTGTGGAGGATTAGAGCTTGCTTTCAGGAGCATCTGAAGGGTGGTAAAAGATACTACACAGAGAAAAGAGGAAGGACCTTGAGTCTACATTGCCACCATCATCTTGATCTTTTCACCCATTCAATGGACATTCATGTTTGCTTTCTTCTGATGGGAAATAGAATTATAGCAATAGCACTTACACTTATATATTGCTTCACATCCCTCTCTAAGTGGTTTTACAGAGTCAGCCTACCAATTTTATCGACTGCAGAAGGATGGAAGACTGAGTCAACCTTGAGCTGGTGGGACTTGATCTGCCAAACTGCTGGCAGTCAGCAATCAGCAGTCAGCAGAAGTAGCCTGCAGTACTGCATTCTAATCACTGTGCCACCACAGCTCTTGTGTGAAGGAATAGAGGTGGAAGGACTTCTAGACCAGGAATCTTTAGTTCATCTCTGACAAATGGATGTCCAATATTTGTTTTAAAGCTCCAGTGATGGAACATCCCTGATTTCAAGAGGAAGCATGTTTAATAACTATCACAGTCAGGAAATTACTTCTTGTGGAGTTCTTGGTATCCTCTCATCTTGTTTTTTTTTTTTAAACAGATATTTCATTATCCAGGTACACAATATCTTTGATGGTAAAGTGATAAGATTAATTATTTCTTTTTTTTTTTTTGTAAATTTTATTTGAGTTTTCACAAAGAGAAAAAAAATACAAATAAAACATCTTTTCTGAAAGTAGTGTAATCCCGGGTTACATTTCTTCGTATAGACACAAATTCAGATTCATGCTCATTTTTATATTCTATTCCATATCTTATTACTATTTTACATTTTCTGCATAGCTTCTCCCCTCTTTTAATTTTCTCAATTTTATTTTAATTATCTCATCTCAATTCAAATCATTGTATTTATATTTTTTGTCTGTCCTGTTTCAATTATCTATTATCTTTTCTCATTAAACAAATTTTCTACTGTAGTTACTGATTGGAGTATGACGCCTTTATATCTTTTCCCTAAAGTTTTAACAGTCAATATAATACATAACTTCCATTCGGATTCTGCTTGGTACATTCTTAAAATACACACTGTATTCTTTAAAAAAGAAAAATTATAAATGTATATAATTAAAGCAACATTCCATTCCAATTCAATTCTATCATTAATATTAATGTTCATTAAAGTCTTAACATCTTTAACATTACTTTTCAATTAAATATCATACTTCTATGGGAACAATTATAAGCTTTCCATAGTTAATTCCCCCCCTTCACTTATATTTTATAAAACATTAACTAATTAAAATGTTCCTGTTCCTTCCTAATTCAATTTTCTCATTTATTTTATTTCACTTATTTTATTCACAAACATTTCACTAAATTACATTAACTATTTTATCCCTCATTTTAATCATACATTATTTCCAATTTTCTAAAGTTATTTCTATTACTAATATAACAATACAATCTTATGTACCTTCACAGAATCTGTTTTTAGTTAGAATTTCACCCATTTTCTCTAAATAGGTCCTGTTTCTCTATATCTTGCTCCAGTCCTTTGTAACTTCTTTTCCTTTCCTTCTTCCCTCTCTTCTTCTCTCTCCCCTTTTTACCCCCTTGTCTCTCTATCTCTATTTCTCTCTTCTGTATTCCCCTTTTCTGTTGCTTTCCAGTATTATACTTATTTTTCGAATTATTTTTCTTTTCTTTGGTTGTTTTTTAATGTCTTAAATTCTCCATTCTCTTTCACCCCTTTCCTTTTTCTTCCCCACATAGAATTACTTGTTCATTAAAGATGGCTTCTTCTTTGTCCCAGTCTTCTTGTTTTGCAGTCTTTTCTTGTTGTTTCTCCATAGTTTCTAAGAATTGAAAAACGAAGCCAAAAGAACCCTTCCCTTCTTGTGCATCTTCTTCATACTTTTTAAGTTCCATTTTCAATTCATCCAGAAGTGGTGCCATTGTATAAATTTTTAAACAACCACCTGATTGATTTTCATTCAAATATAACAACCAATAAAATAATATAATAACCAAGAATCCAAAGATCACCAAATAATCCAAATACACGTAAGCTGTTTCTTTTTTGCCCTTTTTTTTTCACTTTCTCTTCCTGGGGTTACTATTTAGTTGCAAAGTTTCAGTTAAAATGTATCTTTTAGAAGTCTTGTTGAAGTTTTACTTTAGATTCTTTTTAATTCCAGGCAGTCTCCTCCCTCTTCCAGATCCTGCCCTACTTCTTTTTCTCTCCCTTCCTGCTTATGAAAAAGAAAAATTTTAATGTCCAGAAATATGTCCACTTCTTATCTTCCTCCTGCACATTCTTTTCTGGTTGAGTTCTCCTTTGTGATGGCCATTTCTGACCACCGCTACAATCGCCTTTGGGAAAAGGAGTAATGGCCAGCTGACAAGGAGAAATGCGGCTCTCCTCAACCCTGCTGGCAGTCTCCCCCCTCTTCACCACCTCTACGGGGTGGCTTAGCCCCAAAACCAGCCAGCTTGGGGAGCTCCAGCAGCGAGCCCAGGCAGAAACCGTGCATGATCACAGATTTCTGTCTGTCACCGAAGCCCTTCACACCAGAAGAAGATTAATTATTTCTTATTTCAAGTTTGAATCTCTCTTTACAAAGTACTCTCCCCTTGATTCTGATCCGACCCTCTGGCTTTATGGAAAATAAATTCCCACAATCTTTTGCTCTCAATTCTTTTAAAGTGATAGCTCTTCCAGAATTGTAACTCTGCTTGTTACATGTCATTCAAAGCTTTTGTTTTAGGCTAAATCAAGGGTGTCAAACTTGATTTCAATAAAGGCCATACCAGGATTGTGTTTGACCTTGGACAGTTGAGTGGGCATGACTGAGCTCAGCATGCCCAGTGTGGGCATAGACAGCTCGATATCCTGCAGCCCTCTGTCAGTGAAAACGGTGCTCCATTTTTTCAGACAGAGGACTTCAGGAGGCCATTGCAGCCAAAAATGAAGCCCAGGAGGGTTAGAAGCTCAGTTTTCACTGGCAAGCCAATCCTTTTCTATTTCCAGGGTGGCCCAATGGGCCAGATTTAAGCACCTCACAGGGCAGATCCCACCCATAGGTCTTGAGTTTGACACCCCTGGACAGTTCTTTTAATTGCTCTTGATTGGTTTTAACTTCAAACCTATCACCAATATCTTTGTTGATCTTCTCTATACACTTTCCACTTCTTCATATCATTTTTGACATTCATATAGTATTCCTGGTGCAGATTGACTCATGAAGCATCAAGCAAAATTATCACCTCCAATGATCTCAGCATTATGTCTCTGTGAATATCACCCAAGATTGTATTGGCTTTTCTGGCAGCTGCAACACACTCCCTAAAGATCCAGCTCTTTCCTCTTTTGCATATGTACACTTGATTCCCCCCCCCCCAATTAATGCACAACCTATCTATCTTGCCATTAAACTGCATTTTGTTGGAAAGGTCCCAATATTCAAGTGTATTGAGATCCATTTGAAACATGAACCTATTTTCTTAGGCAATATCAATTCCCAGCATTGGGTTCTCTGCAGTTTTGCTAAACATCACTTCTATTACCTTGTCTATCTAAGTCATTTATATTTATAACTTTATAACTCCAGTGAAGAGCACTGGATTCAGGACATAACACCATCTTATATCACTATATAAGTCTTTTCAGATAGACATAGTTCCATTCAGGATTACATGATGTCACATTTGTTCAAAAAACTGGAAATCTATCTGCTAGAGGACTTTCCATCCCACATTATTCCATTTTATCAAGAACTATGGTTCATCTTGTCAAGTGCCTCATTCTAGTTATATTGCAGCCCCAGAATTCCCTTGCTCTCTGAATTTATGTCTACTGTCAAATAAAGCCATAAAAATTGTCTGGCTTGGCCTATTTTTTAACATGTTGGCTTCTACCAATCATCTGGTTCCTTTATAAATATTTGCAAACCCACTGCTTGACTATCTTTTCTTGGATTCCCCTCCCCAATAATGATGTCAAGCTCATTGGCTGGTAGGCAATTTTCTAGGTCTACCACCCTCACCCTAGATTTTAAAGGGTTGGAACAATATTAGCTATTTTCCATGTTGCTGTCACTTCCCTTGATCTCCAAGCATTTTCAAAGATTATATTTAATGGTTGTGAGATCACATCTGCCTATTTATTTAGCACAGTGGTGGGATTCAAAATTTTTTACACCAGTTCTGTGGGTATGGTTTGATCAGCATGATGTGGCTTGGTGGGCATGGCTTGGTGGGCATGGCAGGGGAAGGATACTGCAAAATCTCCATTCCCTCCCCACTCCAGGGAGAAGATTACTGCAAAATCCCATTCCCTCCGCACTGCAGTCTGCCTAGAAAGCCACATCCAGACACCTTCCAATTATTTTATTCTGATTTTCTAATCATCCTTAATGCAGTCGTCAGAATCTGGATACTCAAAGTCTTCTTTAGAAATCAGTTGATTAATGAACAGCGTCAAAGTCAGTTGATTTTTGAACCTGATTTCTCTTCTAGACAAAGGAAGTTTAAGCTTGCATGCTAATTTTGACATGGTAACTTTGACTTGATAATTCTTAGGAGTGGTTTTTCCAGTAGTTAATTTTCTGCCTCAAATCCCCTCTCCTTCAAATTTAGTTTTTGATTGTGTACTTTCAAATTGCTAGATTGGCAATCTTTTGACCAGGAGCCCAGGAACCACTGCAGTTGTGTGCGGCAATAAAACATACTTTGTTTCGTCTATTTTCAATCACTTTGGTTCCTTATTTAGATGGGCATTTTCCCCACCAGAATACTCTAAAAGTGTTCAGACTACAATTCCTACAGTGGCTAGGACAGGACTGGTTTGAGTTGGAATTCAGCATTGCCTGGGGAATCATCATTTGGGCCATCTCTATTCTAACTGCAGTCCATAAATCCATGTCTATCTTGAAAATAGAGAACGAATAACAAGTTCGTGAAGGGTATCAATAATATTCTATAGTAGGCAGAAAAGATTAACATCATCCATCTCCAAAAAAGTTTAGAAAGGTTGAGGAGTAGAAATAAGCCTGTGTGTAATTGCCCTTATCTTGCTATTTTTAGAGTTAATTTCAAATTAATGCTAGTTGGATCATGCTCATTATGTCAAGTGAGATAATTAACAAATTACTTGGACCATTTCTGAAAAGATTATTGACAAAATTATCTTTAAAGAGAATTGCAGGTTTGGGATTTTTGTCTTTTTTTAACCAGAAATGAATGTTGATTCTGAAAGTTTATTTCACCAATTGAAAATGGCCACAGCTGCACAAAATTATAGGTTTCCAGCATTTTTCAGATTTTTTTTTATGAATTTGCAGCTTCGGTGTTGCAGGCTGTTTAGAAGGGCTGAAGAGGAACATGTCATTAATAAATGTGAGATGAGCTGTTCTGCTTTGGAGTATTTATTATTTTTACTAAACTAGTTGAAGGGGAAATCATTATAGAGAGTCAGGAAAAAATAAGACCTAAAATATAGTCACAGATCAAATTTTGTTGCTGAATCACAGTGAGGGGGGGTTCTTCAAAAAGCTTTTGGATTATGACATTTGTACTTTATGCATTATCCCATATTTATGTGGCTTATAAAGTGCACAATTTTAATTCTTTATCAATTTAGTTATGAAAAACGAATTCTCTCTAAAGAATCCAAAATAGTCATTTAACATGATGCTGTGCTTCAGCTTCATGCCATCCTAGTGAGATAACTTAAAAGTTGGTGACTATCCCAAAGAAATAACCTTAGCTCAGGATATGGTGGAAAATCAAAATGACAGGTCTCAGTTATCCAAAGTTGCTACTGTTTAATCTTGAAACTGTTGATGTTGGGAAGGCAAGGAGGATGGATCAATCAGGGAATTAATTTTGAGCTGCTGCATAGCTAGAAGAGACCTAAGACTGACCAGCCTCTCCTAAGTTCCATGGAACCTTATCAGATGTAGGACTGACCAATCCCCAAGAGAAAGCAAGCAGTCTGGAGAGATTCTTCTAATATAGGTTGAACATAATCAAGGAGCCAACTTGAACTTTTCACATGTTGCTTGGATCTGACAGTTAATAATGAGTTCTAATGAAACCAGAAGGCCCACCTTATAAAAATCATCAAAAACTGTTAAGTCATAATTTAGTTGTGAGTAACTCACAATTTAGTAGTGAGTCACAGAAACTCATTGTTTTCATAACAACATAAGTAGCATTGTAGTGTTAGATCATAACTACAATGTTGTAATGCCAGAGGAATGGGGTAGGATTTGTGCAGTACTAAGGCTTTCATTGGTTTGACCACCCTTTGTACATCCACCCCAATATTGAGTGTGAGTCTGTAGGGTGTGTAACAGGAAAAAAAAGGAGAAGAGAGAAATTGAAAAGAGTTGAGATCATTACAAAGAGTATTACCATCAGGCTGAAATAACCAAGAATGTTAGTTGAGTTCAAAGCACATCAATGCTATCTCTAATACAAGAATCTAGTTGACTAACAGTTGAAAAGCTAAATTGGCATTAGATAAGGATCAACAGAATTTATGGGGAGAGATGGACTAATATTTCTTGTGGCAACACAGTGATTCCAAACTGATGATGAATTTAACACTGCTTTTTCAGTTTATTCTTCTATAACTAGTGATATCTTGATGTATCAGTTAACTAAGACTTTTGTGAAGTTGCTGGTGTTCCTCTTAAATGCTCTTCCACTTTTAACTAGTGGCCTCTGAATATTACCTTATTCCACCCCCTCTATAATGGAATAAATAAAAAAGAGCAATGCATGCATTGTCACTTTAAGGATTTCTTCCTCATTTTTGTCTAAAATAGGGAAAGAGATAATTTGATCCCTGAGATGTAAGCTCTTCCTTAATTTGAAAGCCTGTTGACCTCAAAATCAATAGAGATGGAATCTGACTAATTTTGATATTACAGAACTCTTCCTCTCCTTGTTATCTCACTTCTCCATTTCTTCATGCCATTTTTTCCTCTCCTATACATTCAGCACACGTATTCACTGACACATCATCAGAATTTTTAGCAATACAATGGAGAACGGGTATTCCTTATTACTGAGTGGGAATTAAATTATAAATTAGATCCTTCCCTTAATTTACATTGGTTACAAAAATGAAATCATTGCACCAAGACAAATTCCTTGTGTGTCCAATCACACTTGGCCAATAAAGAATTCTATTCTATTCTATTCTATTCTATTCTATTCTATTCTATTCTATTCTATTCTATTCTATTCTATTCTATTCTATTCTATTCTATTCTATTCTATTCTATTCTATTCAAATGCTGGAAATGACTGCATTTCCAGTTCTTTGCATTGTGTGTGTAATGATGACACAGATAACTGCCTCATGCAGACTTCTTTGGATCCAATGGATTTGTCCATTACTTTAAGTTTGATGACTGGATAGAAATTTGATTTGTTACATCCAATACCTAAAGGAACGCCCATTAAATTAATTGTATTTACTTTTATGAGCACAGAACCACATTGTAAGGCTGTTTTATGTAGGTTAATAGAGGAAACTAAACATGCTGAAAAACATTAATTTGCATTGCATTGAATCATTGCCCCTTCACCTATTAATGGATGGGAAATCAAACTGATGTTGTTTTAACTCTTTTCTTTGCTCCTTCCCATTTAACTGTGTGCTTATCACTTTTTTTGTTTTCCAGCCTTAAATCCTTCAAATCTATTAGATGACAGATGCCTTCATACGTACCAGACGTTGTCCTTAGCATCATATTTAGGTTGTTATGTGATACAAGCATCACAGGGCCTTCTTAATATCTTAAATACCAAAGCAGAGGTCAATCAGAAAAGTTTTTTTAGTACTAAAATATTAATAAATTGGTGATACTTTGTTCTTTCAGATGAATATTCTTGCTCCAAATTCATTTTAGGATGTTTCGTAAATAGTAGCTATGATACTTGCACCAAGTTTAACTTTTCCAAGCATTTATTTTGCAGAGGAATTGTTTGACACAAACTCAACTAAATCTTCTAGAAATTACAACCAGTGACAGAGAGTAACTAATAAAATAAGAAGATTAGTGATTACAACAGAATAAAATAAGAACAATCATTTTGCTAGGACAAAGAATAGGTGTCATTGGTTTTACTCATCATGTCATTTATCTAAGCAATCCAAACAATTAATTAAAACAATTCCTCCAAGAAAAATTTAAAAGCTCATGTTTTATTTGTGATTTACATTGGACCTGAAAATCTTTTTGGGATTCATTACATTGAGAAGAGATATATAATAATATATCTAAGGAACAGAGAATAAATATAAGTCCACTGATATCCCCAGGAACTTTTTTCCAAACAAATCTGCCAGATTTTTGTCTTTGCCTTGAGATTCTTTTAATGAGAAGTCATGTAATAATATTTTTTTTTGAAATATGTAATAAATATGGTTTAGTTATTATCATCAGAATGTGTGCAGGAAACTGTCTTGTCCTCTAAAACAAATGTGCTATTCACAAATATTGTGGAAAATTCACTATGTCATTTGCACTCTGCCATTAATCAGGGTAGTGTTGACTTATAAATTAAGCTGAAGATTGTATACATAGCAGCAATCATTAATGTACATGAGACCTACACTCAGAAAGCAAGAAGGCACATCTTTCTACATACAAATCTGATTTTTTTCTTCAGTCATTAGGATCAGGATGATTGAAGTCCCCACCTAGAGGAAGATAGAATAAGGATTCTTGGTCATCTATTAATGTCTAGTTGGATTTTAATGGAAAATACTCATTTTGTTTTGTTTTGTTTTGGCATGCATGTCAACCAGAATTACATGTTAGATTGAATAGTGATAAATTCTACAGAGAAATAGGCAAACCAACAAATCCATTCACTGTCTTGTTTGAAACTGATATATCTACTCCAATGCTAGCAGATCTAAACTGTAATAATGTAGATGAACACCAGATGGCAGCAGAGACATACATTCTTATTTTTATTGCCCATCTGGTTATTTACTGCCTATATCTGATAAAGAATATATTCCTTAGTGATTCTGAGGGCTAACTACTGTAATTTGTATTGTTCTCCTACTGTTGTTGGAGATGCAGGATGATGTTCCATTCCTACATAGATTTCTACATAGAAATTTCTACATAGATTCCTGCAGTATCCTAAAATCATAATAAAGTCAGTATGTATAATTTTGAGACAACATTCATTCATTCATTCATTCATTCATTCATTTTGAGGATGATGTATTCTTTTCTTTTCTTTTTTTTTTTATAAAAATTTTATTGATTTTAACAACAAACAAAAACACACAAAACATAAAACATAACATAA
>BHEV01001776.1:1451-20108 GCA_004319985.1 Emydocephalus ijimae | reverse complement strand
TGAAGATAGAATTATGTAGACTTGGTGTAGTTCAGAGAAAATAAGCTCTTTCTCGTGCAGTTCTTGAAAAATGCTTTTTATAGAATTCAAATGACTAAGCATATCACCATTCGTCTGGAGATGCATTCTGAAAAGCTTTCGTGTTAGATTTATGTGAGCACCAACGTTATCTTGAACCTAAATCCTCTTCAGCTTCAGCCAACATCCAACAGCCATTTGCTCTCTGCGGATATGAACAAGTTGCTGGTCAGACAGTGTTAGTCCTATTATGCAAAGAGCTTGTTCATTCTTCAGTTTAAAGTCTTCTATTTTTTGTCTATCTTCCTCTATCTCTGGATCCCATTCCTCTACGTTTGGTGGATTTTCAATTATATTCCACAGACCTTCTCTTCGTAGAAGTAGACTACATTTCATAGACCATGAAACATAGTTTGTTCCATCCAACTTGGATATAAGGGACAAACTTTGTAGATTGACTTGTGCCATGTTTTCTTTTATGGATATAAAACTATAATGAATAAAACACAGCTGTCTGTTTACTGTAACGTATAACAACACAAACTCTCACTTTTTACATAAATCTGTTTTATCCCAGTTAAACTGACTTTGCAGCCTCTGGCCCCATAACCAGTGTTGAGCCTGGGCCCATAACCAACCAGGGTTAAGGAGACAAGCTAAACAGAATGTGCAGCGTTAGTCAGATCGGCATACAGATAAATGTGTGAAATAAGTTTGTATGTTCTTTAACATACAGTAAAAATAACAGATACGCTTGTGTTATCAAAAATATAGTTTATTCCATTTAGAGTTTTAGCATAGTCAAAATAACAGTCCATTAGTCATGTATCGTTTTAGTCAGTCCATTCAAGGATATTCAGTTAGCAAAGTCCGTGTAGAATATCCAATGTCAGTTCACTTACAATAAATCAGTCCTCTCACAGTTAATAAATCAACAGTCCTTTCTCTCTCCCGTTCCAGTAGGGGAAAAATGCAGTCTTCAATCTATCCAGTAATTAGGGATCATAAAGCCAGAGAGAGCAAGCTGCCGTTGTCTTGCTTCTTTTATGGTGCTTTTACAACCGCTCCCTTAATTACATTCTTACAGTTAAAGTTACAGACACTTTAGCTAACAAACCATGATAACATATTTATTATTTTGCCTAAACCAGTTAGGGTAAACAGTGTTATCCCTAACACTCTTTACTATAAATTTCAGGTAGAATCCCTCAGAGAAATATTTCTAGTTTTAAATCAATATGTTGTTTTATCATTTTTTACAACCATGTATGTATTTTGGTCCAATATTTTTTTGCTTTTGTACAGGTCCAAATAATAAATAACTTTTGACCTTAAGTTGTATACAGACTTCTATTCTGCTTTTGGAGGTCCATCAACAACATCCTATTGATTTTTGATATTTGACAAGACTGTTAGATATGTACAGCTGCTAAGATTAATTCAATCAGGCAGTCTAGAAATGAGGTAAACTGGATGCTACAAAAATAACAAAATAACATAATTCTTCAGTATATTTCCCAAAGTTTGCAGTTATTTATTAAAAAATAACTTTAAAATTGGAACGGCTTGCCTTCAGAAGTTGTGAGTGTTCAAACACTGGAGATTTTTAAGAAGAGTTTGACAACAGTTTGTCTGAAATGGTATAAGGTTTCCTGCATAAGCAGGGAGTTGGACTGGAAGACCTCCAATATCCCTTCCGACTCTTATTATTCTGTTATGCTTCCTTATTTTTTTGGAAAAATTAAAACTAGGCCAGAAATGAAGGCACACATTCTCAGTTGCAAGCTACATGTACAGTATGTAACTGTAGGGATTTGGCAAGGTCCCTAAAATAAATTATTAAATAAAATATGAAATGCTCTGAATTGTAAAACACAGTGTAACCTAAATCTTAACCATCACCATCATTATTATTTTGATAGAAAGTCTTTTCAAAATATTCATTTTATATAACTACAGAGATGAAAAACATTTAGGGGTGATGTTAAGTCAAGGCTGTGAGATGCAGGAATCAAAGTCACTGTGGCAAGGCTGGTGAACTTAGGGAGTGATTTCAAATGCATAGAGGCCACAGCATAGATTTTGATGGCAAAAAGTAGGAGAAGCCAAATTTGTGGACAGACATGCAGGTGGAAATGAAAGAGTGTAGAAGGGAGCTTGGAAATGGCCTTGAAGAAAACATGGGTCAACCGTTAGGAAAACATGAACTTAGCCTGAGAAAACCAGAAGGAGTAAAAAAAAAAGAAAAGGCCTCATTATTGTCCCCTCCTTGAGGGAAAGAGAAATGCTAAAGGCTAGGGCTATCAAACTCAAGCCCACAGGCTGCATCCGGCCCATTGGTTACTTAAATCTGGCCTGCAGGGTCACTGTGGAAACAGCAATGGACCGTCCTGTAGTGCCTCTGCCAGTAAAAGTGGACCTTGGGGGGGGGTGCAGGAGGCAATTGTGGGGAGAAACAAATGTTGAGCTGGCCACATCACCCTGGATATGTCTACCCCTGCCCCCCCCCCCAGGTAACCTGATGTGGTCCTCAATGAAATTTGGTTTAACACTCCTGCTGTAGGCTTTCAAGATTCTGTTAAAGATGTAAAGGTTTTCCTGTCCAGTTGTGATCAATTCAAGGGGACATTGCTCATCTCCAATTCTCAGCCTAGGGAGCCTGCATTGTCTGAGAGTTGTTTCTGTCATCATATGGCCAGCATGAAAATAAGCAATGCAGTAAATTTTCTGCTGAAGCAGTTCCTTGTTATCTACTCACATTCCTTGCTTTCAAACTGCTAGGAGCTGACACTTGGGTCTGGGTTGCCGAATTTACAGTTGACAAGCTCAGCCATTGCACTACCTCATCTGTTATTATGTCCTGTAGCAATACAGACATCTCATTTGGTGTAACAGTTATGGCACTAGACTAGAAACCAGGATACTGTTAGCTTAGGCATGAAATACAGCTGGGTGTCCTTGCACTAATCACTCTCTTTCAACCTTAAAAACAAACAAACATGAAAACATTGTCAAAAAACTTCAGAGACTAGTCCAAGGGATCACCAGGAGTTAACATTAATAGCAAACCATGTGTTAGTATATAAATTTGGCCTTTAGTTTGGTATGTAAAATGGAAGTAAAAACATTGCAAATCCTGCAATAAATACAGAGATATTTTCTCATAATTCATAGAATTTGTTATCTGAAACATTGTTAAGATTTTGCAAACCTGATAAAAATTATTTTTGAAATTCATCAATGTAATTATTCTTGAGAGCACAAGTAGTCTTTTATTACACTTATTAATTCTGAGCAATAGGCATATAAGCATTGGTTTCTGAGCAATAGACATATAAACATTGGTTTCTTTATCAATTTGTTGACAAAAGATGTATGCATATTAATCTCATATCTCCTGTCCATTATTAAAGTTGGTTGCTTTAAAAAAAGCTTCATGGTATATAAAAAAGTCCTAAATATAAACTAAAAAGGATCATAAGTGCCTGGAATTTATGATGCATTTATAATCCATTCAGAGAATTCTGGTTTGTTTGAAGTTCAGGAAAAAGTCCATTTGTAATGTTAATGGCATTGACCAAAGGAATTATATCAATTTAGTTCTCAAAAAATGTTCCTTTCCTTTGAAATTAAAGAAAAAGAAAAACTGACAAAAAGTAATCCACGTGTCCAATGAATTCAACTATGCTTAGGTTATTCCAATGTCATTTGTATCTGAAATTTGTCATGCGTTGTCTGTCAATGTATACTAAATATCTTGTTTATAAAACATAATCATTTCATTGCATTAACATTTTTGTTATGTTGCTGTCAAAGAATAATGCTAGATATAAATCATCAAATGTGGCAGTATCCTCCCCTCACTCCCAATTTCCTTTGGAAGCATTTTAATTGTGTCTGTGTATTGCTTCCTAATCTTATTATGTGTAAACTTTATGAATAACAGAAAGATGAGAAACAGTTGGGTTGCACAGTTGCTTTGTATTCCATCCCCTGATATTTTTCAGCTGCTTCTAGCCAGCTTAAAATAATCTTTACACAAGCAAATCTATTCCTTTGTTTTCCTTGTGTTATCTATCAAGTTCAGTTTAACACTGAGAATAAATAATTGCATGCATTTAGAAGTGCTGTAAGCTGTGAAAGGGCTTGATGTGGTAGCATGTCTGATGCACTGGAAAATGAAAAGCAGATAATAAACTGGAATCATGTTGGAAGCAGATCTGCCAAGTATGGCAATGTAGTTTAGGATGTTAAAATAATTTGAAATGGAAATTGATTGTTGTTCCTGGAATCCATTCCAATTGAGGACTGCTTAAAAAAATCAAGCAAAGTTGAAAAAAAGTCTACATAAATGGAAATTTGTACAGAAATCCTGTATTAAAAGCTACATGGAGATATTTAGACGACCTCCCAAAGTCTTCTTAATCCAACCAATGTTGTTAAGTGTTTGCATTATGTAGCAACTGATACATAAGTGGGACAAGTATTTTACCATTTATTTATTATATCTGATTATTTTTTAATCCATAGAAAATGATTGAGCTATTGGCTATTCTTCACTTTTATGTTATAAAGGACTGAGGCAGAAAGCACAAAGTTTGGCTGTTCCCATTTCTATGAAATAACCAAGCACTGGGCTTGTTGACTAGAAGGTTGGCAGTTTGAAACCAATGGAATGATGGAATGAGCTCCCGTTCCTGCTTCAGCTTCTGCCAACCAAGCAGTTTTAAAGCATGTAAATGCAAGTAGATCAATAGGTACCACTTTGGAAATATAACAGTGATCTGTGCATTTCAGTGTATAGTCATGGTGGCCACATGACTATGGAAGCATCTTTGGACAATGCTGGCTCTTTGACTATGAATCAGAAATTAGTACCACCCCCTAGAGTTCTCTTAGAGAACATTTCAGAATTAACTTTTTACCATCATTTATTGGAATTGTTCCTGTGATTTTTTTAGTTGGACTGTTTGACAATGCTTTCATCAAATTACTATATGTATGTTTATGTTTAATTATTTTAATGTAATTTATGTTTATAAAATATATATGTTTATCTTGGTACTATATATGTTTTAATTATTTGGTGCAAACTGTCATAAGTCCTAAGCAGAGTTGTTGATTAAAAAGAAAACATTTTTAAAAGTAGCTTTAACAAATAACAATTGACTATTGTCTAACAACAGTTTATCTGGTCACTATTTAATGAATAATTTTCATTCTGATTCTTTTGTCTATTCCTTTAATTTGTAATATAATTAATTTTTTATGGATTTTGGAATTGGATGTATTTCCTTCAGTGATGAACATCATTCTTCAATTTAAAAAATTGAGGGTATTTTAACGTTTTTAGTCCAAGTTACAGACTATCTTTCTGTTAGCATGCTAACAGATAGATATTAATAGGAGTATCTCACCATTTACAACCAGTGTAACAAGTTGAATTTATGTGCATGGGACAATGAAAGTGGTTTGAGTATTTCTACCTGTCAGAAAAATATATTTTAAATGTCTGGTAAACTACCACTTGTTCTAATAGGATTTTTGACAGTTAGGAAGGAGACTGTTATAGTGGAAGGCAGTAATGATTGCACAGTATTGCCTGCCAATTTAGTTTTTCTGTTGGGAAGTTGGATTTTTGTTTTTATGTTCACTGACACAATGCCAAATAAATGGTTCTGAAAGTTTGTTAGGTTTGCCACTGAGTAGTTCTTCATGAAAATAGGGAGGGAGCATACTTTGGATAATATTGTATAATATGTATACTACAGATTTCAAAGACCCTCTCCCTCACTTTCAACATGTATTACATACATGCATAATATAAAAAAAGGGGGCATGTTTTTCAATCATCAGACACTATTGCCATTTGGAAGCCAGTGACAATGGGTCTTGGATGCTCCTGGTCAGAGATATTTTATATAAAGTTATATAGTGTACATATTGATTACCACTATTTATGCATTTACTTTTTCTCCTGGTACTGCAGTGAATTGTGGAAATTTCAAGATGCTATATTGCTAAAAAAGAGCCCAAATTAATACTCCACCAATTTAATCTTCAGTTCCTGGACAAATTCAATGAAAAAAATAAATGTCTATATTGCATTGATGTGGTAGACAACTAGTAGATGTGATGGAGATGAGCACTTTAATTGGAAGTTTTTCTTTTCTGTCTTGTTTTTAGTGACTCTAGATCAGGGGTGTCAAACATTCTTTTTTCCATTAAAAAGAAAGAACTATATATGTTTCTCATTGTGTATATGCAGTTCTTGGAATGTAGCAAAAACATGGACATCATCATCACTTAACTTTAACTCCTATGATCTAGTAATGTCTTGTTATTAAAAGGGAATTAAACAGTGAAGGAAAAGGGGGAAAAGAATTAACTCATGAAAGAAAATATAACTATGAAAAAATAGAGCACAATATCTCCAAGTATATTAACTGTCATTATAATAAAATGTCATGATATTGTTTGCAGTTTAATTTAACATCCCAACAATCTGAACACTGCATTAACTTTTCAACTATTTAGTCTTTTCAGACATGGAGCTCACTTATATACCGGCATTTTAAACAAGCATTTGAGACCTACGGTGCATCTTAATACATTGTCTTATATTTTTGTGGTATGCGCAGAATGTTGCAAATGGGGTTCTATTGCACACTCAGTGAACATGAGTGCATTTTACCATTATTATTAGACCTGCAGGAGGTACATGTACTTGGCCTCTATAGTAATAGCATTTACACTTATATAGTGCTTCATAGTGTTTTACAGCACTCTCTAAGTGGTTTAGAATGTCAGCAATATTGTCCTCAATAATTTATGTACTTGTTGCAGTAATTCCCCATTAGGAGAATGATTATGAATGAGTGCATAGAGGGAGACGTATTGAGAGAAGTGTTTGAATAATACACACACAGCACACAGATACACTGTACAGTAAATGTAGGTTTTTACTAAGCAAAGTCCAAAACAATCAGTCCAAAGTCATTCACAGGTAAGATCAGTCAGTTTTTAGTCCAGGGATAATCCAATAACAAAGTCCAGTGTCAAAAACAGTGCAATATCAGACTTGTAACAAATCCAGAAATAGCAGTCAATTAGGAAAAATGGAGGAACGCCAATACTCTCCAACAGAAGGAAAAACAGAGACCCACTCACTTCACTGAGACTCTTCTGAGATTAAGACTAAACATCCCAGGTTTCTGGCTCCATTTTCTGGCCGTTTGAGTAACCACACCCAACTGCAATTTTTAGCATGCTCTTAAAGAGACAGTATTAAAATGTCTATCCTGGTTTATATATTTCCATCCCAAATAGCTGTTAGGTGACTTATATTCCTAACAGTACTCATTTTATTGACCTCAGAAGGATGGAGGTCCTTTTATTGACCTCAGAAGACTGAGTCAACCTAGAGCTGGTCAGGATTGAACTGCTGTTAATACAGCATTCTAACCACTCCACTACTACAATTCTATGTATTGTAATATGGAGGCAAAGTAGGTCTTGCCATAGAGGCATTTTATACTATCAGGATGTTTCGCCCAGAGTTCCATTAGCTTGTAGATGCTTTAACATGTGTTTTGCTTTATTTGGCATTTCCAGTAGCTGGAGAAAAAAAAGACAACTGCATATGCCCAGCATCTGTTCAGAATATTTTCATGGTCCCAAGCTGCTATACAAGGCATTTGAGAAACACAAAATAAAACAGTATGGCAAATATTCATTCCTTTAGCCACAATGCTTAGTGGAGCAGCTTTGAAGGATATTTCATGTGCCCTTCAATCCCAGTGAAGTATAGTTTGAAATTTCGCACAGTTATAATTCTTGAAGAAGGTGTTTTGTTGTTATTTCTCTTCATAATTTAGTGCATGCTCATACCCACAATTTTACAAAACCAAGTGAAATATAGTTTCATCCCAAGAAAGAATAAGCATCTGCTTCCTGCTTGTTTTCTTATTCATGCCCTCAAGTCAGATTTGACTCTTAGCAACTGCCTGGATTAGTGGCAAAATAAAATAATTCTTGATTTCTTGGGAAGATTTCAGAAATGGAAAGATGTTGATTTCTTTCAGGATTCAGAAAAAGTGACTGGCCCAAGGTCACCAGATGGCTTTATGTTTAAAACAGGACTAGACCTCATTTACTCTCCCAGTTTCTAGACTAATGTCTCAACCACTAGACCCAACTGACTTGCTTTATTTAGCTGCTGCTTGTATTTATATTTCTCCTTTCATTCGGGAGCTCATTGTGAGGCAGGTTGGCAAATAATGAGTTACTGGGTCAACTCACTTAGTGAGCTGAGGATGGACTACAATCTGGATCTCCCTCTCCTTGTCCAACACTTTAATCACCACACTGATAAGTTTCTTTACCAATGGATTGTCATGGGTATTTAGAAAAGCAGACATTTTTAGTGGGTTTTAGGTGATTTTTCAAAAATCTATTTTTTCTTGCAAAGTGACCTAGGTTTACACATGTTTTTAAGTTTTAAGTTTGCTGCAGATAAGAATGTGTATATTTGTGGAGAAATAAATTGTATTTATGAAGAAATAATTCTATGCATACGTGTGTGTGAGAGGAGGATAAAGAGTTTACATATTGTAGTTACCTTGTCTTTGACTATTTGGGAGACTTTAATTCTTAGTAAAATGAGAGTCTGGCAGTCCAGATTTGTTCTATGCATGGTATTGACAGTTGCTATGCTTTACTTAATCCTTACACCTCTGCAAAAACATTTTGTTCCTGACTTATGGCACTTTGCTGTTTTAGTTCCAGCTGCCTATGTCTCCCCTGAGCACCAACTGTCAAGTTTGTCTTACAGTGGACGGTGGCTTGGGGAGCTCATTGGTAATGAGATCACCAAGCTGGGGGCTCTAATTTGACCAACAGAATAAATTCACTGCTCCAGTAATCTAAAAGATTTGAAAAAAGAGTGTTCCCTTGTGAGTAAGCATACTTATGTGTTTGCTAAAATTCATGACATTCTTAGCACAACTAGGAACTCAAAGAAACTTTGCAGAAAGAGGATATTTTGTGGTTGTTGCCTATTACTTATAGACATCTGGTCTATTACAATCAGAGCTTCTGTTGTAAGTAGAAAAGGAAGGAAGCCAAGGGGAAGCATTCAGATCTTATTTGCTAGTGATTTTCATTAAAACTTTGGATTATATGTGAAGACTTTGGACTGTAAAAAATTCAAAGAGATTAGAGGTAGAAAATAGAAGAGTTATTATCAAGTAGTGACTTTCTTTTCAGAGTAATAGGTATGATCATGTATTACATTATGTAAACATGAATGTGAATATATTATCAAATGTTACCCTACAAAACTCTGGAAAAAATACACATAGTGAGAATAGCTTGTGTCAATGAAAATCCCACCAATTTTTTCTCCCCTAAGCAAAATTTTCATTGCAAACAAATATTTGAGAAGATAATGACATGCTTTTTGGCTGATCAAGAGCTTCAATATTATAGATTCCCAGAAAGGAAAATAAGGAGAAAAGTCTCTTCTCAGATTGGAGCAGACTGTAAAGAAAAAATTAGGAGTGCCATTGGTAAGTAGATATGTGAGATCTGAATGCAGAAGATGAGCTGTAAATTCCCTTATAGTGGAAGGTAGGCTGTTTTTACCATCTGAATCTGACTGAAAGGAAAACTTCATTCGGCAAGTCATCAAGATGGTTGGTGCAGGAAAGTGAGGAATAAATTTATAATAAAAATTGGCAAAATACACTAGTTTGTTTACTGATAAACAATGTAGTATATTGATAAAGATTATTCTGGCCCTCTTCTTTTACTAAGAAATATAAACCAATTGTAAACCTGAATTTCCTCTACTATAGTATCTTAACATCTTTCTGACTAGTTCAGAATATTTTCTCACCTTTAGATCTGCCAAACTCTCTTGCCTACCTGTGATTAATTGCTGATATTTTCATTGTTACATGAAATGCCTCAACTGAAGGCCATAGTGACCAGATTATCAATAAAGTCCATAGCACCACTAACATCTCCCTGAGAAAAAGGCTTAGTTTTGGGTAATAAGAAAATATCTAACACACTATCAGAACCTCAGTGGCTATTACAACACTTACATCATTACAATCTCTAGCCAAATTACAGAAACATACTTGCCCATATATATGCTATATACACATGCCCAATTCCTATAATATAACCATAACTTTAAACTATTTAAAATCTTGGCTAAGAATGTATTAGTCCAAACTGAATCATACAGTTAGAATACCTGGTGAGTAGTTGGTGATGAATTACTTCAGCATAGATGTAGATGTTTCAATTTATTGCCCAGTTCTACCACTAATATTCTTCAGAAGCTTCTTAAAAGAAGAATTGGAAGAGACGTTGAAGATTTTTAATCCAACTCCAATATGAAATATTATTTACTGGTTTTGCCTAGAGCATCACAACTTTCTTTTATTACATGAAATATAGCGCCCTTGCAACTGGACCTAATCTATACTTATAGTTCTTTTCTATGCTACATACCAGTAGCTGGACACTTCTGATCAGGTTCCTGGTTAGGATAATATATTGAATGACAAGTTCAATCACTCCATGGAAATCTGTGGAATGCAAGAGATAACACTGAAATGGATATGCTATTTCTTCACAGAAATTCTGTGCAGGTTTTATTAGAACTGTGCAAAACTTGACCTAAGCAGATTTGTGAAGTGGAGTGGAGACTTGTTTCAAAGCAGGGAATAAAATCAGGGTGCTCTGAAGCACTTTTCAAATCTTTTAAAGCAGTTTCTTGATTTCAGAACATTTACTCAATTTCTAGACAAATGGTTTTACAAAGTTTTACCATTCTAAACAATTCCTTCAAATTTAACTTAATTTGAATATATACATGCACATATACACACTCATTTGATGTTATTTCATTTAAAGGGACTGATTATAAGCAAATGGTTATTTTGTTAATATTATATTTTAAATGCCAGTATACATGTCCAGCATACAACAGTTCTTCTTCAAATTAAATATATGATACCTAATTGTTTATAGAAGATGTTGAATGTATATATGGATAAAAACATTTTCAAATATGATTTGTTTATTGCACTGATTTAAAAATAGAGTGGAGAATCCCACTAATACGAAAAATAAAAGGATAACTCTGTCTCAATTATTCACAAGAGGTATTTGATCCTGTTGTCAGTTTAACAGCAAAAAATAATCATTGGTTGTAGGAGTCAAATTCTTGGTACAATATGAACAATAAAATGGTATCTTTACATACCTTTACATACCTTTATTTGTATATAAAACATTCCAATCAAGTATATTCAGTCAATTACTTTATTTACATAAAATATATGATGCCTAATCAAAAGAACTTGTAGATGTGCTCTGATACAATAAATGAATATTCAATATATGGAACCTGTATTTTATTGTAAGAATTTAACATAACAGCAAATATAGATGAGATCAATAATCTAATATTTTAGCATAACTCTTCCCATCATGGTCAATCCTATGACTCCAAAAAGACAGCTTCAAAACTGTAATGGTTAGTTGATCAATTACTTAGCATTGTTTGATATCTTGATCCTGCTGATCCCATTAGTGAGCAATTTAAAAATGATATTAATGGATAATAAGCAGTTGGGAATTTTTTAATGATTGGAATTCATAAAAATCACCTACTTTTTAAAAGAGTTGCAAGTTCACCTCTTTTTCTTCAGAGGTTATGCTCATCTTATACTTACCAAAAATGATGATGATAAGTGACTTTGTTGTGGAAGAAGGAAGTATGGATTATGAAGGAAACTCAAGTGAATAGCAATATAGCTTTAATAGATTACAGCCATTTATAGTATCGCAGCCATTAGCTGTGAAAGGAAAACAAGAATTAAACTTTGCCAAAAATATTTCTAGATTATACATATTTCCAATACTAATATGGTTTTCTTATCATCATTTAATATTCCCTCAAAGCCGATAACATCTGGATGACAAGGCCTTCCTTTCATCAACTAAGGAAGCATTTCTTAACTTATTCATTCCACAGTAATATTTTGACTGGTATAAATCAGCAGTCGCCAACTGGTGGGCCATGAGAAAATGTTGGTGGGACGCAGAGAAATCTCACCCCCAGAGCACCCCTCCAAAGCAATTAATCCAGGCTGCGCAGAAACACAAGGCTCCTCAACCCACATGGCCCGCGGGAACCCTCCCCGCCCATTCACTCCTTACCCTGCAAACTTGTCTGCTGAGTTGCTATTTTTCCTATTTCTGACCATCATCTGTTCTGCTGTGCCGGGAGATTTAGATTAGCTAGGAACAAGGAAATGGTTGGATTTCTTGCTTTCTAGCTAAGCACAGCCGAACCTCCCTTAGGACTGAAGGTTTGCTTGCAAGCAAATTCAGTGCAGACTCACAGCAAGCAAATTTGAGAGGCTGAGCTAGCCAATGGCAGATGGATAGATTTCTGAATGAATCTGTGATTCTGTGAGCAACTCAATCTGCCTGCCTACTTTGCCTGATTTTGGGTAAAAGTTGCTCTTTTTTATAAAAAAAATCAATATTTATGTCAATATTTATAATATTTACATACAAGCCATTCACAGCCAGTCACATAACCACTAAGCCACACCCAAAAATTAGGCCATGCCCACAGAACCAGTTAGTGGTCCTTGGGATCTAAAATTATGAGTTTGGTGATCCCTGAGGTCCAAAAGGTTGGCAACCCCTGGTATAAATGAGGTACTTGGAGTTCTGCTGAAAGATGATACAAACAACTAAGATAATTTTCAGAACACCTTCCCCTGGCAACTACCTTCTGAGATAAGATGGATAGTAATACAAGAACCCATTCCATCAACTTCAAACTGTTCTGCTAATTAATTACTTTGATTCATAAACATCTCTCTCTCTCTCTCTCTCTTTTAAAAATAGATTAAAACAATATATATTTATACTTCATTCTGATATTAAAGCATGAAAATGTTAATTTTTCTAATCTAACATCAGGTTAAGCTTCCCAATCATTTCAGTGGAAAAATAGATGCCTGGCATGTATGATATTGCCCATGCTGAAAAGAAACCCTTTAGTTGAGGTAGGTAGAAAAGACCTGGGAGGAAAGGCACCTATATGTCACCAGCAAACAAGCAGACAATCACCAAAAAGGCACAGGTTTGATTAATATCATTGTACACATGTTGTACTCTGACAATAAAGATAATAACAATGAAAATGTACATGCTAATTTCTAGGAAATCATCAAACTGTTCATCTCAGCATAAGAGGAAGGGTGGTTGTAGGATGTATCAGAGTCACCAGAGGGGGGAAGTTTAAAAAACTAAGGTAACCACTATGAGAACTCATTCAAAACCCACCCTTCCATTTATGTGCATCATAGTGGTAGCATTGCTTGCATGGATATAGCCATTGTTGTGAATCAATAAAAGTACTTGAATAAAGATTATTAAGAGCTTGAAGCAAAGTGCAGGGTTCTGGTCCTGCACTTCTGATTGGCCGATAATAGCGACATCGGATTGGTCCGTTCAGGAGAATCTGATTGGCTATTAACAAGCCTCTCCCATTGGTTAATGGAGCTAGCGCTGCCCGTGTTTCATTGGTTAAATAGTTAAGAGTTTGCCTATATAAAGGGGGCCGTTGTGGCCATAGAGAGAGCTGTTACAAATGTAAATAAAGAGTTTGAAGTTCACTGTTCACCGGCTTGTCTCCATCTTTAGCGCCCATGCACAGAACTTAACAGCCATTTGTGTCCTTCCCTCCACAGATGCCTCTGGGCAGTGGCTCACTGGTGCCTTAAGCACTGACAAATCTTGGTGCCCCCCTCCTTTGTACATAGTGTACAAACTGTTGTGTATACAATAAATGCATAAAGGTCCAAGCTTGGGGTTAGATGCAGGGTTCTGGCCCTGCACTTCTGATTGGATATCAGGCAGCTTGACCAGGATTGGTCAGCTATAACAAACCTGATTGGTCTTTAAGTAAGGGTTTTCATTGGTTATTAGAAATAGTGTTCCTAGTTGATTATTGGTCAAATCATGCATAAGATACCTATATAAGAAAAAGAGAACCGTTATGGCTCGCTTACACGATGTAAATAAAGAGTTGAAGTTCACTGTTCCAAGCTGTCTCCACTTATTATGACTCATGCACAATACTTAACACAAACGAAGCCATATTCTCAACTTTTTGGTGCCCCCTTTGGGCCTAGTGCCCTAAATACATGCTTAATGGTTAATACACCACTGTCTTGTTTGATATTGCCTATTAGTGGCTGATATCAGTGTGTGCTACTCCTTCCAAGCTCCATTTGAATTTGAAGTCGTACACTTTTCAAACAAAGGGCTTTTCTTAAAGTTGAGAGATGGATTAAGGTTGGGATTATTGAGAACCCAAGGTGCTTATTACTACTGGTAATACCTTTGCTTTCTTTTCCCATAGTCATTTTACTTCTATTTGCGGGTCTTCTGAATGTTGTTGTCTTCTCCAGTTCTGTCTCTTTTGTAGGTACTGCCACATCCTTTATTGTTGTTGTTTGGTTGCACAGTTACACAGATTTTTAAATTGGGTTTTTCATTTTTACCCATGGTTGAGTTCTTCCCAAGGACCTGAGATAGGTAGATATTGTGCTTTGATCATGCTGAAAGTATTGTTGCAGGATTTAAGCTATTCCAAGTAAAGATGCCCTTTTCAATTATTGTAATTATTATTATTAGTAGTAGATTAGTATAGCAAGGCATCAGGCCCATAGCTGTCTTTATTCTGAAATTGCATAGCCCAGACATAAGCATAGGCTATCCTTCCTCTTGAGAAAAGGCAAAGAAAATGAAATGTTTTTTTCCATTCTGTAGTGGAATTCATTTTTTTTTTTACTACTGGTTATGTGGGTGCGGCTTGGTAGGCATGGCAGAGGAAGGATATTGTAAAGTCTCCAATCAGAGGTGGTATTTGCCGGTTCTGTGAACTACACAAAATTTCTGCTACCGGTTCTCCGGAACTGGTCAGAACCTGCTGAATACCACCTCTGCTTCCTTTGTATTCCATATCTGCATTTGTATCTGTATTTCATGTGTTTGCTGTATTTTACAATTGGCTCTGCAAAAACAGTATCAATCAACCTTGTCTGGGACAAGAATTCATTGAAACAGATTAAAATATGCTATCACTTGTACATTGAGACAAAAGGCACATAGTCTCTATTATCATATAATATTCTGTTCCCTGCAGGCATTACAAAGGAAAAGGAAAAGGAAAAAGCCAGTGCCCATATAATGTCCAGAGGATGTTTAATCCAATTAATGAGGGGTTATGCTATTTTTCTAACTATATGGGTGGCGTTTATGAAAGGAACAATGACCTATTGTTACTATCAGTAGT
This sequence comes from Emydocephalus ijimae, assembly GCA_004319985.1. Taxonomy (NCBI): domain Eukaryota; kingdom Metazoa; phylum Chordata; class Lepidosauria; order Squamata; family Elapidae; genus Emydocephalus; species Emydocephalus ijimae. The sequence goes on along the minus strand of BHEV01001776.1, from coordinate 4,690 downwards.
TAATTGCTGATTTACTCTTCTTACATAAGTATCACAGGGTGCTTTCTGCACCACTTAATTAAGAGACAAGCAGAAACAAATGTTCAGCCTGCTTGTATTATATGCTCCAGGCATCTCTGACACTGTCAATTAACTGAATATTTTAAAAACATAAACAGTGTGGGTATGCATCATACTGTAATAGTTAATTGTAAGTGGGCAATTATATTTTTCCTTTATTATTCCCAATTGGCCCTCATAGCATATTTATGCATATGAGTCAGGTTAACAGAAGATAATTGGCTTTGTCCTAGATCAACACTACACTACCCTGAAGTCACAAAACCTGAAAAGAACAAGGAGTGTGTGTCTGTGGCCCTATTATTTTTTTACTTCTTTGTTGTTCTTCAACTTCTGGAAACTTAAGACTTCCTGTTTAGAATCTTCTCAGCAGAGAATTGGACAAGAAGACCTCCAAGGTCCCTTCCAACTCTATGATTCTATGAAAATTACTTTCAAGGTTTTTTTCATGAAAACAACACCCTACATGTGTATGCCAGGTATGCAGCTACCAAGATTTCATTCCATTCAAGATTTTATGTTTATCTGTAATAAACAAAGTATCCAGATGAACAATAATTTATATGAGTAATACAATTTTTAGTAATATCTGCACCACTTCTATGACTTCAAGAGCTTGAAGAAAGAGATTGCAGACTAGATTCTAAGGCTGGAAGTTTCCTGGGGGAAAAGAAATTAGAATCTTGCAGACAAATTCTTCTAAATGTTTGTCAGCTCTTTACTTTTGATGATAGAGTGTTTGCTTTTAGCATTTCCTTCAAAAGATAACTGAAATTCAATGAGAATGTCATTGAAACATCATGTGATATTTTAAAATGTATTTAATTCAGAGGTGTGTGAATGCCTTATTTGTGTGTGTGTGTATGTATGTAATTTCTCTCCAGCATTCTGTAGAACTTTCCATAATTCAGTTAAATGCAAAGTGAAGAACTTTTCCCAGTGGGCTTTTTTATAATAAGACAGAGGCTTCAATGATGTAAAGATGAACAATAGCCCTTTTGACCTCTTGAATATTACATTAAAAAACACCAGGGAGAGAAATTGGGAAGGTACTGCCTGACAGATACTCTCAAATACTCCTCACTGAATCCATTTTACAAATCACGTTGACTTGAATCAGAACTGAACCAATGATGGGAATTAGTTATAATCAATTGCACACTTCCTATTACTCACCATGATAACTTTCTTGTAACCGAGTTGATCAATTTTTCAATAATTATCCAATGTAGCTATCTAATTCTTTATCAGATCATACAGAATAACACAGAGATTTATTCACTCAAAGGAAAAGAGATTATTGTTTGATAACCCTCTATTTGTACTTTTGTGATTTAGTAGATGTGATTTCCACTTTATAAATAGCCTTGCAAGATTATGTCAAAAAAAATCAGGCTAAAAACATTGGGGGAACAAACATTGCCTGTGAATCTACAGGGACTCTAAGTTAATAAAGTCAGAATGAAAAGCAGTGTTGCAATAATGTTATTTTACTATTTCCAATCACTAGCTTATGTTCATTAGATCACAATGGGTAATGAAAGCTACTTCAAGTATCATGTTTCTGGAAAACCTTAATTAATCTCCATCAATGTTATTTCAACAGAGAACATCTTTCCTCTTATATAGTTTTGCCACATTTATTGTGATGAGAACCACACTGGCTAATTTGGATGGAGGGAATCCTTTTATAGATCATGTTAGCTAGCAGTCTTGATGCTTGACAGAATACAAAGTTCAATAGCAGTGATTTTGAGCCAGGGTCCTTTTGGTAGAAATAGAAATACTAATATTTCTTGATTGACTGCTCTGATGGAGACGGGACAATGATTTGTCTGTGTTATGTTCTGAGCATGGGTGCAAGGATGGAGACGAGCCAGTAAAACAGTGAACTTCAAACTCTTTATTTACATGTGAAAACAGCTCAGCTCATTGGCCACAATGGGCCCCTTTATATATGAAACTCTTAACTTATTTAACCAATGAAACACAGGGAGCATTAGCTCCATTAACCAATGGGAGAGGCTCGTTAATAGCCAATCAGATTCCCCTGAACGGACCAATCTGATGTCACTATTATCGGCCAATCAGAAGTACAGGGCCAGAACCCTGCACTTTACTTCAAGCTCTTAATGATCTTTATTAAGCATTTATTGATTCACAACACCCCTTCCCCCCGGGTTCCGTTTAAGGAGTGCGGTCACATAGTCTTTGAGGTAGGCAGGTTGTTTCGATTGTCGATTGGATTTTCATTGTCCTCCCGGTATTTGGCTACAGTCTTGTTGGGGTAGGACGTCATCTGGTGAAAAAGGTGCCTCCCGTTCCGCGTTCGAATTTTCATCGTCGCTACTGCTTTCGGCGTCTCTTAGAGGCGAGGCCACCCCCATTCCGGGTCCATCTCGTGCTGCCTCTGAGTGGTCATTACTACCGCTTAAACTTTCTGCCGCTTCGAATTCAGCTTCCTTGCTATCTCCTCCCCCCTCGGTTTGGAAATCAGAGGGCTCGGAGATCCCCGACTGTAGCCTTGAGCGCAGCTGATCAATATGGCGTTTCCAAATTCTATTGTCGCGACATTTTACATGGTAGGATCTAGGGCCAGTTACTTGTACTATAGTTGCCTCGACCCACAACGGGTCACCCAAAAAGTTCCTCACGAAAACCAAAATGCGTACCTGGAAATTGCGACATTTCCCGCTAGAACTTTGTGGCTTTTCAGATTCATATGCTGGATGTAGGCGGTCGAGGTGGGAGCGGAGCTTCTGTCCCATTAATAACTTGGCGGGAGTTTTATTGGTGACGCTGTGCGGAGTGATATGCTGTAAAAGGAGTATCCGGTTAATCTTGTCTTCTATTTAACCATGGTCCATCTTATGCAAAGTTTTCTTGACAAATTGTACCATGCGCTCGGCCCTTCCATTGGCCGCAGGATGTGCTGGCGAAGTTAGCGCATGTCAGATACCACGGTCCGCCAGGTACTGTTCGAAGGACAGCATGGTAAATTGAGGCCCGTTGTCGGNTTGGTAGGTCCCGCAAAGTCCAGATGAATACGGGACCATGGTCCCCTCGGTGTTTCCCATTCAGTCGGGGTTGCTTTCGGAGGGGCATTGCTTACTTCCTGGCATTTGCGACAGGCTTTTACCCATGTCTCTATCTGCTTGTCAATACCTGGCCACCATGCA
>BHEV01001775.1:0-41141 GCA_004319985.1 Emydocephalus ijimae | reverse complement strand
TGGCGCGAACCATTGGAGGCCTAGTAGGCTAGGCTGATCTTTGTCGATCACAGTCAGAGGTAAGTACGCCGTGCGGTTCTTAAATGAGACCCGGACTCAGCTGGATCCAATGACTGGAATCTGATTCCCTTGACAGTCTTTAAGGATAAGTCTTTGGAAACAGAGGTCTTGGCACCNTTGGCATCCAAGGAAGAGGCGTGACCAATAGTGATAGTTTGGTGAGCCTCTTCTCGCTTCATAGGGTGATTCAAGGTTCGGTTTCTGTAGGAGTGGTTTACTGGTTCTCGCCTTACAGGACGGTTTCCTGGCGATTGGCAATAGTTAGCCCCCTTCGAGGCCAGGCCGGTTCCCTGTGAGCTTCGGCAGACCCGTCCGATGTGGCCTTTCTTTCCGCACTCATGGCAGAGTGCGTCGCGGAATTTGCATTCGGACCTGGAATGGTTGGCCCCGCAGCCGGCGCAGGGGTGTAGGGACTTCGGGTAGTGGTCCCGATCGGACCGCAGTCGATGGACCTTTTCTTCGTCTCTGTCTGACGACGAAGAGAGGTCCTCGTGGTGGGTCATCGAAAGCTGTCCTTCTGACTTGGATGAAATGTCGCCTGTCGGTTGGTGTGCCGGAGCACAGTTGCGGTGCAGTTGGGCAGCTGACTTCCTGGTTGCTTCTGCTGCAGTAGCATCAGCGATGGCATCAGCAAGGCTGATGTCGCCTTTCGCCATCAGCTTGCTCTGCACGCCTGGTGCATCTAATCCCAGGACTATTCTATCTCTCAACGCCTCTTCCAGGTCGGCGAACCCGCAGAGGCCTCCCAGGTTGCGGAGGTCTGCGATGAAATCAGCGATGCTTTCTCCCTTTCGCTGGTTTCTTTGGTAGAACTCGTGCCGTCTTACGAGCGTGGGCACGGTCGGTGCGTAATGAGCTCTTAGTAGGGGTTCGAGGACGTCCCAATCCATAACCTTCACTTCAGCTGGTTTGGCTAGTGCTTTAGCCATCTTAAATACGGTTGGTCCGCAATGCGTTAGGAATACCGCCCGTTTCTTCCCAGTTGAGGCATCCTTCAAATTGTTAGTTTCCAAAAACATTTGGAAACGATCCATGTAGGACTCCCAGTCCTCTTGCGCTGGGTCGAATGGAGTGGGTGGTACGACGCTGCTGGACATGGTTCCGGCGTTGTGCATCGTCAGTCACGTGTTCATCTTCTTCTTTGTTCAGTCAGCTCTGCCGTCTCCACATCCCACCCTCATCGCCAGTGTTAAGTTTGAAGCATGGGCAAGAAAGAATGGAGACGAGCTGGTGAAACAGTGAACTTCAACTCTTTATTTACATGGTGTGACAGCTCAACTGGACAGCTGCGATAGCCTTCCTTATATAGGCAACCCAATAACTATTTTAACCAATAACAACCCAGGAGCGCTAGCTCCATTAACCAATACGAATGCTCTGTTAATGGCCAATCAGATTCCCCTGAACGGGCCAATCCGATCCTGCCATTAACAGCCAATCAGAAGTGCAGGGCCAGAACCCTGCACTTAACTCCAAGCTCAAGATAACTTTATTTAACCTTTATGCATTCACAACAGAATCTCCATGGGCAAAGTACTTTTTGGGTCATCTTCCATCTCAATAGAAAATTAAATTTAGACCATAGACCAATTTCAAAGCTCAAATTCCTGTACAGAATATCCTAATCTTCATTAAGAAGTTCAGCATCTAAATTCAAACATAATTCAATCTAAATAAACAGAGAAACATAAAAACATACAAAATCAATGGCAGAAAAAAGACCTAATGGTTCATCGAGTCTGCCCTTCAAGGCTTTTTTGGTTGTCTTTTTAATTTATGTATTGATTGTTTTTTAATTTTATTTTTTTTATTTTTTGTCAGATAATGGACAGGTATTACCCCAAGCATTTTATACTCAGTTACTGAGGATTGACCCAGGACCTCCTCTGGAAGTTGGTTCCAAACTTTCACTACTCTTTATGTGAAGTAATACTTTCTAACATTACTTTTGAACTTCCCTTCTGTCAGTTTGAGGTCCCTGTCCCCGTGGGTATTCTTGACTTTTGCATTAGGTTTTAAATTGCAGGGATTCCAAACAGAGATAATTGCAGAGAAAGAAAACTTGGTGTCATAAAGACCTTGTTCCTTCAGCAAGTTAATTTGCATAACCACTAACCTATTCAAACCCTCACTCACTTTTCTCAGGAGCTGTCTATATCCCATGTGTCCTATCAGGAGAACATTAGCAAGACATCAAGATATCTCAAGCATCTTTCCCAATGGTAAAACAAGCAGCGTTAGTCACGGTTTGTCTGCTGATATGTTAGCTGGGACTACTTCTATAAAGAAGATTGCTTTCTGATCCATTCTTTCTTCCCTATCCTAACTCTAAGCTGTCCCCCCCCCCCCGAATTTGTAGATCAGCAAAACTAAACAACTGGCTGCATTTTGGAATTCCCATGACACGGATGCCTGGGTGGAGAATTTTAATCTCTATGCAAGACTGGTTTGTTTTGAAATAATTCTATTCAATTAATTCTTTCAATTCCCCCATGCAGGGCCCTTGTTATTTTCATGTTGGTGTTCCCAAGTTGTACAATGAACACACTGTCCAAGGTCACTTAAATGGGTTGTAAGAAGTACACCACAATTAAGGAAACCTCTCTGGAAAGCAGTTTCTGCAAAATGTTTGGTACAACTGCAAAGTTTCTGCTGACCTCTTAGAGAAAAGTTAGGGGCAGGAGCAATAAAAGGAATTATCAAAATACAAGAAAGAATAGAACTGTACAGAAATGGGAAGTAATTTAAAGTCCTGGGTGGAGAAAGAAAGGAAACAAGCTTTCACTTCTGTAGGTAGCTCTTGTCTCCACACTGGATCTTTCTTTCCCGCCCAAAGAGAAATGTTGAGATTTTCAAGTTCTAAAAAGGAAAAAAAATTAAATCATTATTTTAAAATTCTCCTTAAACATTTGCCTATCGAATAAGATTTGGGACACATCCCACTTAAATCGCTTTAGCTATAAACCTCTTTCAGACAAAATTGGTCCAACAGGGTTTGTTCAAGCAGAACTCCCCAGTGTTTGCATATCTTTTGCAAGCTTTCTCAATTCCCATTCAGTCCAGTTATGACTATGCTTATTCATGAGAATATCCCAGGGAGATGTGTACTTCAACTGTCTGGTTCTCAAACTGCATGCCAGTTAACTACGGCCTGCCATGAATAATAAAATCACCTAATAGAGTACAGATTCAGTCACCCGACCTTTAACCTCAGGAGTTCAATGTACAAGGTTTTACTGCAATATGTCCTCTTGGGTAATGTCCAGTCTAATTTTTAAATGGCCCAGTGGATGAATTTCAGATGCAATGTGCAAAATAGGATCACGCTGTTGGCTGAATCTCTCTATGAGGTTTAAGAGGCTAATGTATCAGTGTATACCAAACTTTAATTGAAAAGAAACGTTCAGATACGAAAAGAGACATAACTATCTGGTGTTACAAAGCAAATGAGCTTGACAAAAACTGTGAAGGTTCTTGTCTGCTAAATGCAGTCCCTCAGATCATTTGTGGCTGAATACTTTTTTTAGCTTGTTGAAACATCTGCCTTTCCACTTTCAGCAAATGAGATGAGCAAGACATGATCAAGATTAGCCTGCTTTAAGACCTGGTTCATACACTACATTTAAGCAATAATGGTGTTTGTTCCATTTTGTCTTGCTTTAAAGCCAGTTATATACAGGTTTTACAGTTGAAGTTTTTTACTTAGCCAGTTCTGTCAATCTAGCAAATTATCACATTCAATATACAGTGATTAAGCAAACAATAACTTATAATAATATGTGAATCCAGGGATTTCTTTTTCCTTCCTTTCACTGGCAGATTTATCTATTAGAGCCATCTGCAAAATCATATACTTTTCCTTAGTATCAGAAACACCAGGGACAAGATACAAAGAAAGCAAGATTCCTACACCTTTAAGAAGTTCTCTCAAAGAGATGATTTCTGTAGCCAACACTTACATGAGAAATTGCAATTGTTTAAAATCCCCCTTCTTCACAAAACCCACTTTTAAAATTGCAAAAGCCTTGTTCTCCTTTGTATTTGACCATTTAAGGGGAAATGCTGCAGATGATCCATTAAAGCTCCGTCTTTTACAAGCTTATGTTACAATGTTATGTTTTTACTTATGAGTCAGTGTCACTGAACATAATGGGTTCGTCTCTAAATGATTAAATATTTATTGCACACTTTTTATGCCAGTTCAATCTAACTAAGCATGTTGTTTAAAGAACAGAAACTTTTGAAGAGGTTTGAATCAGGTCTATTTTATGCTTTCACCCAAGATGGCAGGAGACATGAAGAGAGGATGCAGCAAAACAGGGGAAGGATTTGACAGTATCTTGAAAAGAATCAAAAAAGTTTAGTAATTCAATCATCTTGGAGGCCTTTTCCATGTACATCTGTCAAGTGAAGTTATATGAGCAGCTGCAAAAAATAATTTTATATTCCGGGACTCTATTCAAGGAATATTTATACATTTTTTAAGTTGTTCAGTAACAGGATATGTCAATCTTTACAATGTGCACCACAATCTATCAAAGATAATTACTTTACTTCTTTTTATACTACAATCCATGTAAAGTAGTGACCTCTTAGTCATATAGGTCTACTTCAGTGGTGGTATAAAAATTTTTTTACTACCGGTTCTGTGGGCATGGCTTGGAGGGTGTGGCAGCGGAAAGATACTGTAAAATCTCCAGTCAGAGGTGGTATTTGCCAGTTCTCCAAACTACTCAAAATTTCTGCTACCGATTCTCCAGAACTGGGCAGAACCTGCTGAATACCACCTCTGGTTTACTTCCCCTTCCTCATTTTTTTTTGATCAGTTTTATTTCTAAACCCTATATAAAGGCTTACATGTCTTTATGTTGCTTCCTCCCTTCTGTATGGCATTTTTCCTTATTCTGTTTATAGATGCAATTGGAATTTTTTATTTATGTCTACATGCATTTTCATATACATCTAAACAAAGATTTTGTATACATATATAAAGTCTTTCGGGAAAGTTACTCATCACTGAGCTTTGTTGATATGACCTGGTGTAAACTAAATTGGAATAAGTGAGTTTAGAAGAACAACTTTGTATTTTAGAGCTCAGACGTCATGCTACTTACCAAAATTCATATTGTTTAACAGATTGATTCATTTTGGTCTCTTTGTTTTTTAGATATTCCATCGAAATTCATATGTCTACCCTTTGCATACTCCTCCCACAAGGAGAATATAATTAATTTCATTGGACAATTACCCAATCATTTAAGAATGCAAGCATGGACATAGTGTGGCACAGGAAGAAGGGATGGATGTGTCTATCATGCAAAAAAAAAAAAAAAACAAGCAAAATAGACAACACTTGGCTGACCATGGAATTCAATTTGCACAAAACTTGCACAGACCTGCTTTGTTGCCCAAGATCATTTTCTCTAACCCCAGAAACAAGTTACTCTCCTCCACTTAGTTTGTTTGGGCCAAGTCAACCTGTTTGCAACAGATTAGGTAAAGGTAAAGGTTCCCCTCGCACATACGTGCTAGTCATTTCCGGCTCTAGGGGTGGTGCTCATCACCTTTACAAAGCCGACGAGCCAGCGCTGTCTGAAGACATCTCCGTAGTCATGTGACCAGCATGACTAAATGCCGAAGGTGCAAGGAATGCTGTTACCTTCCCACCAAAGTGGGGAAGTTTGCATTTCTTCTGTTTGCATTTTTACATGCTTTTGAACTGCTAGTTTGGCAGAAGCTGGGACAAGTAACGGGAGTTCACGACGTTGCGCAGTGCTAGGGATTCAAACCGCCGAACTGCCGACCTTTCTTATCCGCAAGCTTAGCATCTTAACCACTGAGCCACCATGTCCCTTTGCAACAGATTACTCAGAGTCCAATGAAGTGGGGAGCCATTCAGATTCCTCTTGGCCTTATTAAAGTGCTGCTAAACTGAAGTGTTATCCACGGAATAATCTATTTCTGGGAAGAACTTGGAGCTCCACAAGGCTTTTACTTTTATCATACCATTATTTTTACTTTCTCCAAACCATTTCAAGAAAGTTTGCCAGTTGATTATTGCCTTTGAGTGATTTCCAAAGCAGTGACAAGCCATGCAATCTGAATCACAGCTCAAGTCACGAAAGGTACACTGTTTAGCAATTGTCACTGTGACCCACTTCCACATTGCTGCTGTCACCAATGATCATGACAAATCTTATTATTTTTTGATGTATCTTGCTTTTAATCTGGTCATTTAATATAATGAATAGAGGAAGGAACCCAAGAGTCAGAAGCCTGCTGTGAATAGATAGGGTCTTTTTTGTTCTTTTTTTGCTGTTCTGCTTTATTGTCCCTAATAGGTTTTATAAATGGTTTCCAAATCCAGCAGCAAAGGTCTATTTGCTGCCTAGCATAGCATGTAATTTTTTTCTAGAGGTGATATTGATCTTGTTAAAGTCTCTCAGCCATTAAGCATGCCTTCTTAGCAGCCACTTTCCCGTGACAAAGTAGATGGTGTCCTTTTCATCCCTTGGCCATTGACCAATAAGCAGGTGCTGATTCAGGATGAGCAGTTCTGAAGCAAACCAGCATTTTTCCACAACATGAACGGTTTATTATACTGGCCTACCTTACAAGGCTGTTATTATTTCATTTTGACTATATACCCACCCTTCAATGGGTGTGTAATGGCCATCTCACAATAAAACATTTAAAATACAATAAATATTAAATAAGAAAAAAGCAGCACATCCATATAAGCAGCATTAAGTAAAGCATATAGTGCATATTTTAAAGGCCTCTGGAGATCTGGCTTGATGTTGAAAAGACAAAAGAGTAGCTTTCACATGAACCTCTCCAAAGTCAGGCCACCACAGTTGAAAAGTTATCATATTTCATTATAAATAAGGACTTTGGATGACAGAGAAATCCATAGAAAAATCTTTGCAGTTTACTAAGACAAGCTATTCAGACATACTTTGCTTTTCAAACATACTCTGGAAAAAATGCACTATGTAAGAAATGGTAAGAAGAGTAGAGAAAACACTATAGAGTTAGATTAAAAATAAATATAGATTCTTCAGGAGCATACCACTTATACTGTAGTGACTGGATAGTTTGTTAAGCAACTGCAAGTTAAGATGCCAGTATAATAGATGCTTTTTAATGGTAGATACTCTTCTGTGCATCTTGAAAACCATTCCTGTGATGTCTGCCTGTAGAGGGAATAAGGAATGGCCTTGAAGGTCAGGAAGAAGACCAAAGCAATGGTCAGATGAGAGGGTCTTGAAACTATGTCAAAAATTAGCTTGAGTAAATGTCTCAGACAGGTGGGTACACAATAAGACAAAGTGAAGCATGCTCAGGTTTACAAGATTCTATTACTGGAGCTCTTCTAATAAAAGTAGTTCGAACCGACAGAATATGGCATTGGTTTCTTAATCTGGTCTACTATGTTGAGCTGACATCAATCTTGCAACCTTGCTCCAGGCTCAAGCTCCTCTTATTTGATCATTGCCTTGCTTACAGCTCTTTTTCCTATCTCTCGAGACCATTCACTATTAGTTCGACACGACCACATGTATCTGAAGTACAATTCTCAAAATTTCCAACAATAATGGATATCACAATTAGACACCATCCATTTAGGCAACGTTTCATCAAAACTTTGGGAAGGTAAAAATAGCAGCTTCCAAAAAAAAAAAAATTAGATCAAGAAAATCCTTTAAATTCTTTCTCCCCCTTTCCTCCATTATCAGAGAGCTACTTTGGTCTAGTGGTTAATGCGCCAGGTTAGAAAGCAGGAGACCATGAATTCTAGTCCTGCCTTAGGCAGAAAAAACAGCTGAGTGACCTTGGGCCAGTCAGTTCTCTCAGCCCAACTCCTCTCCCAGGGTTGTTGTTGTGAAGAAAATAGTTGGGTACGTTCACCTCCTTGAGTTATTTATAAAAATAATAAAGGCAGGATATAAATAAATAATGAACATCTATCTAAGTTCCACAACACTGGTTGATTTCAGCTTCCCTTGTTTATATGAATACCCAGCAGACAAAGTGGGCAAGAAACTCTGCTCCAGTAGTACATCAATTGCATCTTCCCCATTTTAACTAATTTATTTTGCTACTCTTACAATACTACAGCTTTATGTATCTGAACTAAAAAAGAGAAAACATGTGGAAAATAAACATATAACGGAAAAGTATCAGCTTAATATGCTTAAGTAAGCAAAAGCTTTAGGGGTCTTAGTTAGTACCATGCCCAATTTAGTGTGAAGTTATGCTTGGATGGAATCTGCTTTTCTTGAGACTTGAAGAAGCGGTTGCATTTTCTGCCAAAGTGGATTAGTGGATAAATTGTTCCAGTAAATTCAGATTTCAAACATGAAGTCAATCCTTAATTCAAGAAGAAAGTCTGATGACTGGCTTCTGGTGTCCCAGTTTCTATGTAATATTTTGAAAAATCTTTCGAACTGAGAGACAAACTGTGGGAATTGATATGACTGATATTAACATTACACAGTAGCCATGTTTGCTCATACATATTCTCAGATGCTTATAAGCTTAGCAGCTTATTAGGAGGGAGAGTAGTAACCCACCATTTATAAAATCAGTTAAAGTACAGCATTACATAGAAAGAATAAATATATACTGTAGTACATTTTTATGATTGTTATTTAATTAAGTATACCAGGAGTTGTCATTCCAAGAAAGAGAAAAGTGATGCAAATTTTACATTCTCACTAAAAGCAAAAATTCTAAAACTATAGATTTTGTCTGATTTTGTCTTTGGGAGATTTCTGTAATCAGTAAATAGATATCTATATCTATTCTAGATAAAATCACACAGCATGCTGATTCAATTAACACAGGGCTGAGTGCTCTCTCCATTATTCCTTTCTCTCTATACCAATTTTGAAGGGTCATTCTGTTAAAGTACTGAGGTTTTCAGATGATACAACTGTCATTGGTCTCATTCAAGATGATGATGAGTCTGCATACAGATGGGAAGTTGAATAACAGGCCTTGTGGTGCAGCTGGAAAAACCTGGAGCTGAACACACTTAAAAATGTAGAAATAAAAGTCGATTTTAGGAGGAGCCCTCCTATTTGATCACTTCTTACATTAGACAACACAGTATCAACAGTAAAGACCTTCAAGTTTCTAGGTTCTATAATCTCCCAGAATTTGAAATGGACACTTAACATTAGAACCATCAATTAAAAGGCACAACAAAGAACGTTCTTCCTGTGTCAGCTCAGGAAGTTCTGACTTCTGCAGGAGATGTTGATACAGTTCTACAGAGGAATTATTGAGTCAATCATCTATACTTCTATAACTGTCTGGTTTGGTACAGCAACTAAACAGGGCAGATACAGACTTCAACAGACAGTTAGGACTGCAGAAAGAACAGTTGCAACCAGCCTTCCATTGAGAACCTGTACAATGCACAGGTCAGAATGAGGGTTGAGAAAATGTCTACAGACCCCTCACATCATGGACATAAACAGTTTCAACTCCTCCCCTCAGGATGCTGCTATAAGGTATTGTATGCCAAACAATTAAACAGGTTTTTTCCCCTTTTCTCTTGTGCCATCACTCTTCTGATCACCTAATTACCAAAGTACTGTCTTATGTCTAAGGATATTTACCCATGTAGTATGGTTGTATTATTATTATCCTTCTCATATTTTCTACTATCTTTTCCTATTGGTATCTTATGATATTAGTTTGTTATTTGGATGCACACTGAAAACTTATGCACTGGAGACAAATCCTTGTGTGTCCAATCACAATTCTAGTCTAGTCTAGTCTTCTGACTTGTCTTCAGTTCCACCAATAAAACTGAACCTGAGTATTTCTGGCAGTTTATTCATTCAAGAGATTAATACAAACAGTTCTTCAGTTTGAGCGGCAGATAGGGTAAATCGGACTTCTATATATTCTTCCATAGGGGTGGGTGTATGAAAATGGCTTGATCTATCAACACACACACATTAATGACACAACTAGTCTCAGTTGTGTATGCTGATATTATACATGCAAAAATGTTGTGCATACAACCAGTAGAACATTTCAACATGCCTACTATCATTCTTTTCAGGTAGATCCTCAAGGGCATTTATCATCAGAGAGCTTGCTAATTATGAAAAGGAAACTGCCAAGGAAGGTGGAAGGGAGTGAGCTGACTTCCTGCAGTCTTCACTCTGTCAATATTGCATGCAAACCCATCTATCATAAGGTCAGCTCCTGCTGGGACATAAAGGTTTGCTCTCTGCATTGCTAGAATATTTCTCTTCCTGGGCTGCAGCATCAAAACAGCTGACAGTTCGATTGCTTTGCTAGCAAAGAATGGGCCAGCCTCTTTTTCTAAAAGCAAAAATAAATCCTCTTCATAATGGAGAAGAAAATTGCTGCATGAAAGTGTAGGGTAACACTGGCCTTGGGCAGACAAATAAACTGGGTAAATGTTTTTAAGTACCATAGAAGCCGATTTTCCCCCCATTGGCAATTTCCCATGTGCCTTCAAAACAACAATTTTCCACGTGTCTGGAATAACTTATTCACCTTCACTATTCACAGGCAGTTTTGACTTTTGCTTCTTTTCTTTACAAAACATCATCCCTCTTTGGTCTGTGCAAAAGCCTCTCTCACTTTCTCTTTTTCTCTCCCTCTCTCCCTCTCTCTTCCCCCCCCTTCTCTCTCCTCTCTCTCTCTCTCTCTCTCCTTCTCTCCACCTCTCTCCCTCTCTCACACACATATACACACAAACAAACATATGGTTATAAAATGTAGGGCCAGGAAAACTCAAATTTGTCACTTGTTAAACAGTTTGGAATTGGAAATCCTTGCCATCTATTACATTAGCCCCAGATTACATTTCCTCACTACTTTCTGTACACCATCACACTAAACATTCCTGAGACACTTTAAACATTAACAAATCTATCATTTATGGAGAAGAGTCAATACTATTCAATTTTAAGCGTTCTCCTAAACTGCCAGATATATGCATATATGTACATAGTAGACATACCTTGGGTATGGGAAGGAGAAATGCTTGTGGTTTCAAGCAGTTGAGATCAGAGGGAAATTAAATGGGGGAAAAATTACAGATTGTGATAATGACAGTAACAAGAAGCTGATGGAAAGCAATCTCTTGGCATTGATAAGCTAACTGTTAGGATAAGATCAAAGTTCAAGCCACAAGTAACGGAATCAAGCTGCTTGATCATTACATTCAATGACTTCCCAAACATCCCTTGAAAATCCTAGTATTCAAAAATGACTGTTTTAAAGTCAGAAAGTCTTGGAAGAATTAATGTTGACCTTTCCGATATTAGATTTCTGTAATTTATTCTTTTGCACCAGAGATTTTCCTTTTCAGATTCATCTTCAAGGTGGCTGCATTGGTACAGTGTGATGAACTATACTTCATGGTGACAAACCACAAAGCTATGTTCACGGTACGTAATAAGTCAGAATAAACAAAAGGGAATAACAGGTTGCCAAGTTATACACTGCAAAAGAAAGTTCAGTCTGAACTGTTAATTATACAAAATATTAAAATGCACCTGCATAAGAGAATTGATAAAGTTCAGCTCTCTCAGATCCCACAATGCTGACCATTTTGGAAAGCATTGGTCTCTTTGTCTACACTGAAGCTATTAATTAGTTTGGCAATGTATTGAATTGACTCCATGGAGCTTATGGGAGAGAAATTTTGCTTCCTAAGCTTTGCCTGTTCTAAAAACTCCTTTCTAGGGAAAAGGATTGGGATGGGGGGGGGGGGTTTGCAGCTCGTGCAGATTTTTATCCCCAAGAAATCAAATAAATAAATACATGAATTTGGTATGGTGTGACCTTTTCTCCCTGTCGTTAATTTGTAGCGGGATGACTCCATGTTCAAAGGAGGGTGGGGATCAAAACTAAGGTGAATAGAAGGTGTTCTCTAGGTTCCACAGCTATGCAGAGTTAAACCAGAAACATTAGCAAAATTGTTATTCCATGAGTTTTCATGGACTATGGGGTCACTTCATAAGAAACGGACTGATTTCCACAAAAGATTAAGCCATCACTTTGCTAGTTTTTAATGTACTA
Organism: Emydocephalus ijimae; assembly: GCA_004319985.1. Lineage (NCBI taxonomy): Eukaryota > Metazoa > Chordata > Lepidosauria > Squamata > Elapidae > Emydocephalus > Emydocephalus ijimae. The sequence continues at coordinate 29,003 of BHEV01001775.1, read as the reverse complement.
TACAGAACTATGTTTTGTGCAAAAAAGCAGAGCATTTCTCTAAAATTTACCTCATTTAAACTGACTCTAAACGCAAGGCTTCAGCAGGATATTTTTTTTCTTCTTGTCACCTCCTAACACAATCTGGGTAGCAAATGTTGCTAAACAGATTTGGGTTATATCTCATTGGTAAAATAAAACTTTTTTATTTTAATTTTCTAAACTGAGCATAGTACGATTAAATTACTCTCATTTCTTTTTCCTTCGGAAATCAGTGCAGGACAGACCCCTGTAAGCATAAATGATCAGCCTGGGAAAGTGAGACTCATCCTGCGACTCTTGGAAAGGGACCAAATAAACTATAAGTACAGATAATAAGCAAATGTTGTATCAGCCAGCTTAATCCTGTTTACTAGATTCTTCTGGAAGAGACAGAGGTATGGGGAGCATTAAAGTTGGAGCTGACATTTTGGATATCTTGCTGCCTAAGGGCAATTTCATACAAATATCAGCTTTGCTTCGTGCCCTCTGCTGCATTTCATGCCACCCCAGTAATATCTTCCCATTAGCTTTGCAGGATTGAGCTGACTAGCACTTGCTCTAGCTGGCCAACAGGAGACCAAAATCACACCACAACCAACCAGCAAGTTGTCAGTGACTTTTTATCATGAGAAGAAAGCAAACAAAGCTTATGAGTTGTCATCTGTGTGAGTGTTGTATGCACATACATGCATGAGTGCATGTGAGTACGCTTGCACCTCTGAGTCCATGTTATTATTTCCTGGAGACTAATCTCTACAATTTTCTTGACAGGTTCAAAAAGGGTTGCCCCTTGGCTTCTTCTGAGGGCTTAGAGAGTGTGACTGGCCCAAAATAAACCAGCTGGTTATATGCCTAAGGCAGGGCAGTCTCCTGGTTTCTAGCCTGGTGTCTTAATCATCTCACCTAAGTGGCTGTTAGCCATTTTGTAGAATAGCACTAAATCTACCCTCCAGAGAAGCTAAGAAAGATAAGGGAATACATTAACACTCCCTAATACCTTGAGTAACAAGTGAGAGGAATGGAATGTGTTATGAACTAATAAAGGCGTTTAATAAAGTTTTAACAACCTTAAGTAAAAAGCAGGGTTCTAATCCTGACCTTCTGATTGGCCGATAATAGCGACATCGGATTGGTCCTTTCTGGGAAATCTGATTGGCTGTTAACAGGCCAACTCTCATTGGTTCAAGGGTTTAACACTTCCATGTTTTCATTGGCTAATAGGACAGCAGCCAACCCTGTAAAAGGGCTGCTGCTACCCTAGGTGCTTGTTCTGTTCAGTATGCTTAATAAAGAGTTGAAGTTCACTGTTCACTGCCTCGTCTCCGTTCCTTGCACCCTTGCGCAGAACTTAACACTGGTGACGAGGGTGGGATGCGGAGACATTTGAGCTGATTGAACACTCACAGAGCACCAAACAGAGCACGTGGATGAAGGCACATCAACAATGGAAAACATGTCTGGCGGCGCCATACCACCCGCTCCATTTGACCCGGCACAAGAAGTACATGGACCGGTTCCAGATGTTTCTGGAGACCAACAACTTGAAAGACGCAACTACGGGGGAAAAGCGAGCAGTGTTCCTGACCCATTGCGGGCCTGCTGTCTTTAAGATGGCCAAGGCACTAGTGAAACCGAGGTGAAAACCATGGACTGGGACGTCCTCGCGCCCCTTCTACAGGCCCACTATGCACCCGCCGTACCAACGCTTGTCCGAAGAGATGAGTTTTATCAGAGGGACCAATGGAAAAGAGAGAGCGTCGCAGATTTCATCGCGGACCTCTGGAACTTGGGAGGCCTCTGTGGGTTTGCAGACCTCCAAGAAGCTCTGAGAGACCGAATAATTCTGGGATTAGATGACCACACAGCGCAGAGCAAGATCTTGGCCAAAGGGGACATCGATCTTGCCGATGTCATCAAAGACGCTACTGCAGCAGAAACAACCAGGAAGTCGGCCGCCTGAATGCACTGCACCAATGCACCACTCCGTCAACTCGCCAACGATACCTCCCCTCGCCGAGAGAGGCACACAACAGCGGCCCACCACGAGGATCTCAAATCTCCATCAGAAAGTGATGAGGAGGAGGTCAACGGGCTACGGTCCGAACGCGACCAACGCAACCTGCGGAATCGAAGACTACCGCACCAATGAGTGGGTTGTGGGGCAAACCACCCGCAATCAGATTGCAAATTCCTCAACGCGCTCTGCCATTCATGTGGGAAAAAAGGCCACATTGAGAAGGTCTGTAGAAGCAAGCGAGGATCCAGCCCAATTCGGAGAGAAAACAACTATCGCCAGACCACAGGGAATCGTCCTGTGAGTCAGGAACACTTGAACCACCAATGGAACAACCACTCCTACAGAAATAAAACACTTGCCACTTCAATGAGATGGGAAGAGGCACACCAAACCATTACCATTGGTCACGCTTCATCGTTAGATGCAAAGAAGATCCGAGTGAGGGTTGCCATCGAGAACCAACCTTGCGTAATGGAAGTCGACCCAGGGTCGTCCCTCTCGATGGTTTCCTGGAAGACCCTTAAACAATTAATCCCTGCCGTCCAGGGTCAAGACCTCAGAGCCCAAAGAATTATACTCAAAGATTACCAGGGGAACCGAATTCTGGTCGTCGGCTCCAGCCAAGTCCAAGTATCATTCAAAAATCGTACTGCGTCGTTACCGCTGACCGTCGTCAATCGCGACCGGCCTAGTTTGTTAGGCCTTCAATGGTTCGCCCCACTTGGGATCGAGGTAGCTGGCATTCACCAAACCAGAAGCGATAACTGGGAGGAGGCCCTCGTCCAGGAATTCCAGGACGTCTTTGCAGACAAACTAGGCGAGTACAAGGGGACCCCGATATCATTTAACCTTTACCCTGAAGTAGCCCCCATCCGCCTTAAGCTTCGTCGGGTACCTTTTGCCCTAAAACCAAAGATTGACAAGCAGCTTGATAAATTAATAGCCCAGGGTGTTTTAGAACCAACCGACCACGCTCCTTGGGAAACCCCAATCGTAACACCCATCAAACCGGATGGATCATTAAGGATTTGTGGGGACTACCGGGCCACCCTCAATCACGCCCTTCAACAGAACACTTACCCAGTGCCGGTGGTTCAACACCTTCTCCATTCCCTGGGGGGCGGAAAAGTCTTCGCTAAATTGGATTTAGCACAGGCATCCCAACAACTGCCTGTAGATAAAAAAACTGTGGAAGCACAGATGATCGTTATGCACCGAGGCACTTTTAAATGCAACCGACTCTAATTCGGAGTGAGCGTGGCCCTGGGGATTTTTCAAAGTCTGATGGAGAGACTTTTGCAAGGGATCAAGGGGGTCGTGCCATTTTTTGACGATGTTTTAATTGCGGCCCCGAATAGAGAAGTACTAGAGAGGCGTCTTAGAATGGTTCTCTAGAAATTTAAAGACTCCAGCCTTAAGGTTAAAAAAAATAAATGTCAACTGTGTACAGAGAAAGTAGAGTTCCTGGGGTACCTAATCGATAGGCAAGGCATTCACCCCACTAATAGCAAACTAAGAGTGATCAAAAACACCCCAAGACCCAAGAATAGGACAGACCTCCAAGCTTTCCTGGGGCTCATTAACTTTTACAACATCTTCTTGCCCCAGAAGGTGACCGTAGCTGAGCCCCTACATAGACTTCTTGACAAAAAAGCCACCTTGGTCTGGGGACACCGAGAGGAGCACGCATTCCGACAAGTGAAAACTTACTAACCTCCGATGCTCTTTTAATGCAGTATAACGAGACTTTGCCTTTAACCATTATGTGTGACACGTCACCGTTTGGAGTAGGAGCCATTTTAAGTCATGTGTTACCAAAATCGTAGAGAAGCCCCTATTGCTTATTTTTCAAGGACCTTATCGAGAGCTGAACGCAACTAGCCAAATTGACAAAGAGGCTGTTGTATCTGCTGTGAAACGGTTTCATGAATATGTGTATGGACGAGCTTTTACTATTATTACCGATCACAAGCCTTTGCTGGGGATTATAGCAGGAGACAAGCCAACCCCCTATATATTGTCACCTAGAATGACTTGTTGGTCGGAGTTCTTAGCTGCGTACAATTATAAATTGCAACTCCACCCGGGGAAAACCATTCCCCACGCTGATGCATTGAGCCATGCCCCACTTCCGGAAACCCTCGACGACCCAGCTCCAACCCTCACGACACTCCAGANCCCTGACGACTTCACCCCTTTCAGAAACCGGCAAACAGAACTTTTCTCGCAGAAAGGCTGCATTCTATGGGGAGACAGAGTCATCATCCCAGAGCGGTTACAACGAGCAGTTTTGAAAGCATTGCATGACGGACACCCCAGCATCGTGCGTATGAAAGCACTCGCACGAAGTTATGCGTGGTGGCCAGGCATCGATAAGCAGTTCAAAGCCTGGGTGAAGACTTGTCTAAAGTGCCAAGAAGTCAGCAGTGCCCCACCTAGGGCAACTCCAACGGAGTGGGAAACCCCCCTGGGGCCGTGGTCCCGCATCCACATTGACTTTACGGGACCTACTAAGGGACATCCTAACAGTGGATGCCTATTCCAACTGGCTCGAAATCCACAAGATGAAGACTACTACAACCGATTCAGTCATCCACAAATTAAATAAACTATTCGCAACACATGGACTGCCAGACGTTTTATTCTCCAATAACGGGCCCCAGTTCACGGCCCTGGTGTTCGAACAATACTTAGCGGACCGGGGCATCCACCATGCACTAACCTCGCCGGCGCACCCTGCGGCCAATGGAAGGTCCGAGCGCATGATCCAATTTCTTTAAAAAACTCTCCACAAGATGGACCATGGGGACATTGATGACAAACTGAACAGAATACTCCTACTCCAACACATCACCCCGCACAGCGTAACGAACAAAACACCAGCTGAACTGTTGATGGGACACAGGCTTCGCTCCCACCTCGACCGTCTCCACCTGGCCTACGCTCCAGAGAAACCCTGTGGATCTTGCGGAAAGTGCCGTGAATTCAAGGAAGGCAACTTAGTCTTCGCTAAAAATCTTTCCGGCGATCCGTTGTGGGTCGAAGCAACCGTAACCCAAGCCACCGGGCCCAGATCGTACTGTGTACAAACAAGGGACGGGAAAATATGGAAACGCCATATAGATCAGCTTCGGTCTAGGTTGCAACCCAGTTCCCACGACTCCTGTGACCCTCAAACTGAGGGGGGAGGGGATGTCGAGGGAACCGAATTTGAGATGCTGGATGACGAAATCGAAGGAAGTCAGCAGCCCGGTGCGTCACCTGAAGAAGAATCAGGAATGGGGGTTGCCTCACCACAGAGAAATACCTCAATGGAGGCGAGCCCACAGGGACCGGAGGACAACAACGACAGAATCAGCGGCGCCGAGTCGTCCTGTGAGGATGCGGAACTGCCTGTACCAGATAAATCAAAAAACATTCCACCGAAACTGGACTACAGACAGGAACCGGTGGGACAGCACAAATCTAATAGACAGTTGAAACAACCTGCATATCTATAGGATTACGTCACCGCGCCCCTCAAACGGAACCTAGGGGGAAGGGGTGTTATGAACTAATAAAGGCATTTAATAAAGTTTTAACAACCTTAAGTAAAAAGCAGGGTTCTAATCCTGCACTTCTGATTGGCCGATAATAGCGACATCGGATTGGTCCTTTCTGGGAAATCTGATTGGCTGTTAACGGGCCAACTCTCATTGGTTCAAGGGTTTAACACTTCCATGTTTTCATTAGCTAATAGGACAGCAGCCAACCCTATAAAAGGGCTGCTGCTGCCCTAGGTGCTTGCTCTGTCCAGTCTGCTTCATAAAGAGTTGAAGTTCACTGTTCACTGCCTCGTCTCCGTTCCTTGCACCCATGCGCAGAACTTAACAGAATGCCTGGAGCCAGGCAGAAAAATACAGCATGAGTTCTCACCAATGGCAAACTCCCCAGATTGCACAATTGACCACAACATTTCCTCTGGAGCAACTGTTGAATCAAAATTAATTCAAAGATATATAAAAGCCCTACAGCATTGAGAGAAAATAGAAGGCCATGTTGGAGCAGCTCATATATGGGCAAAGCTAAGTGAGCCTATCAAAGCAGAATGTAAGGCTCCAATCCCTTAAGGCTTTGATCCCATTGTAAAGTTAGTGCTTAACAGCAGCTGCAGTAAAACCTCAATGATTATGTCGAGATATCATCGTACATTTTATCATTGGCTCTGTTGCCCTCTTGCAGACAGCTATATTAGTGTCCTCTTTTTCATGTTTCCAAAATGGATTTATTATGCTATATTTATTGAGCTTCGTGCTGAGCTATACATTGCATTATTCACAAGTTTTAAAAGGAATGCTGCTTTTATTTTGTGACAACTCATCCATGTCAACAAAAAGAAAGTATCCAGTGGGATATTTCAGAATTTTGCCTTAAGGCCTGTGCTCTTCAGAATTTTATAAATGACTTAGATGAAGGGATAGTTCATCAAACGTTCATCAAATTTGCAGATGATGCAAAGCTGGCAGGAATTGCCAACATCTCAAAGACAAGCTCGAGAGTTAAAAAAGGTCTTGATAGGTCTAAACTTTGGGCCCTACCCAACAAAATGCAGCTCAGAGACAAGAAACATAAGGTTCTGCATGCATGGATAAAAATCAATTGCACAGGTACAAGATTAGTGGTATCTGGCTCAAAAATAGTATGATGAGAAGGATTTGAGTGTCCTGGTTAAACCGTAGATTAAACATGAGCCAGCAATGTGTTGCACTGATAAAAGAAAAAATACAATTTTGGGCTTAATAGTGTCAAGATCACAGGAAGTGGTAGATTCTTTATAGGATTCAATCTCCCCTCACCATCTTCACTCTTATTTTCTGCATTCTTTCCAGTGCCTCAGCATCTTCTTGGGTTTTTGGGGGACCAGAACTGGATCCCTTATGCTAGGTGCAGTCTGGCCAATGAGCACAACACTTCCTGTGGGCTTGATACTACACTTCTGTTGATACAGCTGCTCTTCGAACTGGTCTTCAAACATGAATAAGATAGACTGAATCATTCTTACAGATAGTCCCCATTTAATAATAGTGATTGGGACTGGCAATGCCATAATTAAGTATTGTGGTCATAAAGCACAACATTACATATATGGGACAACTTACTGTATGAGGGCAGTTGTGCAATCCAAGTTTCCATTGTTAAGTGAATTCTGTGTAATTACAGCAGACTGCAGCCATGTGATCATCATTTTTGATGTCCTGCTGGCTTCACCATTGATTTTGATTGTCAGAAACGGGCAGTGAAGGAGACAAATGGCAATCATATGACTTCAGGATGCTGCAACCATCAAAATTGCAAGCCAATTGTAAAGTGCCTAAACATGATCACATGGCTGCAAGAACATTGCAATTCAATTAGAACTCATCATAAATTCTCTCCTTCAGTATCATTGTAATTTGAAAAATCATCAAATGAGTGATAATTCAATGAGGACTACCCATAGTTATACCACTGTTAAAGAGATGTTTCCCTCTTATTCCTTATACCTCAAGGTACATAAAATCATTTAATCTGGGTGAATGTTGCAATTGGGAACAGAGGCAAGGTAGGAATCTGTATGTGAGGTTGCAAATTTTGTGCCAATATAATGTTCTGCCCAAATGGGAGTTCTAAAAGTCCTTAGAAGATTTTCATAGGTAAAAAGGTGAAAGCACAGAATTACAAGGCTGTTGAGGAGGCTTCCAGCTCAGAGAAGAATTTCATTCACATCCAATTCCTTAGGAATATAACATCTTGAGGTGGAGAATTCCATGTTATAAAATTCTTTATTTTATTGTACTCTAAAGCTACTTTCCAGGACTGTTATAATAAATACCACAATGGTTGTAGCTATGTGTCTTGTAAATGCAAATGATTATACAGAGTTTATGAAATAGCCAGAGGTTGTATTTAGCCAGTTCGGACCGGTTTTGGCATACTGGTACCGGAAATGTTGAGTAGTTCGGAGAACTGGCAAATAACACCTCTGGCTGGCCTCGCCCCTGCCCCCCTGGCCAGCTGCTCGCCCTGCCCTATATATCTTGCCTACACCTAATCTCTGCGCCTCACCTGTTCTGCTGACCAAAAGTAAGCATGCTGCCCACTCACCCTTCATCTCGAGTTGGGGCCTGGAGACATGCCATTCCGCAGCTCTGGCCTTGCCCTGGAGCCTCCACCCTTCTCCTAGGCTGGGTCAGGGAAGCGCCATTCCCCAGCTCCAGCCTTGTCCCAGAGTCTCCACCTGCTTGCCCTTCACCTAGGCCGGGTCAGGGGAAGCACCGTTCCTTGGCTCTGCCCTTGCCTTAGAGCCTCTGCTCACTTGCCCTTTGCCTTGGCTAAGTCAGGGGAAGTGCCATTCCTTGGCTCTGGCCTTGCCCTGGAGCCTCGCCAGCATGTTGCCGCCCCCCCCCCGGCCTCAAACTACAGCCCCCTGGGCTGAAGCGATTTATTCAGCTTGTGACCTGCCACACTAGGCCAAAGGGCTGTGGTGGGGGATGCGGGGGCACAGGAGGACCAAAGCAGTTTGGGAACAGACCAGACAATTCTTCTTACCTTTAAGAAGATCCATCCGGAAAGTGCTGCAGCGGAGATCTTGCAGCCACTTCTTCCATCCCTTGCTGAGCCTCGGTCACTCGCAGAGATGCTCCATGTGCTCTCCAGCTTGGCAGCTGCTTCTCTCCAGTGCTGCTCTTGTTGTCAGAGTGCCTTGTGCAATTTAGCAGCTGTGAGCCACCACTTTGGGTCCTTTAAGTCCCATCTGGAAAGTGCTGAGGCTGAGAGAAACAACATTCAATATGGTTGCTAGTTCTCTATGCCACAGCGCTTTCCGGATGGGACTTAGAGGAAAGCAGTGGCTCACAGCTGCTAAATGGCACAAGATGCTCTCCCAGCAAGAGCAGCAGTGGAGAGAAGCAGCCACTGCCCTGGAGAGCAAAATGGAGGGGAGCAGGCCCCGAAAGGCTGTTTGGTCAAGCTTTGCCACATGGCGGAAGCCTCACTGTATGACAAAGCCACACACACATGTGCAGAAATCATGTGCATGCATGTATGCAGGGAAGCCATGTACACGGAAGCCACACGTGAGCATGTGCACATCCTCACATTTTTAGCAAACCAGTGGTAAGATTATTTGAAAACCACCACTGGGCCTAGCATATCTGAAACCAGCCAATGTATGGGAAAGAAAGCTAAATTCAAATGAAGTGTTATTTCACAAAGAAGGATTCTTTATAGTTGCTCCATTTTTCATTCCTTAAGTACTCTTTGCTAACCTTGAAACTTCAGGTATTTTGGATTACAAATGCAGTTATTGTGCAAAGTATAGAGGATGACCTTGACAGAGAGAAGGAAGATTCATTACCAAGGCAATGAACTATAAACAGGGTTTAAACCAATAAAAAGAGAGAAGTGCATGAAAATATCTCAGACAGGAACACCATCAACAACACCCTAATTCACTACACAGTTTAAATGTTCTCACTTTGATTTCTCTCCCAATTAATATCTGCTTAATGTTTGCCATTCATTTCTCATTTTTTAAACAATATTAATGTTTTTTGAAAAATTACAAATGAAATACAACAGTGCTACAATAACAAAATATAGTAGAGATTATATATAAAACATAAAACTAAAATAAAAATCCCTATAGTATCAATTTAGTATCATTCAATTCGGTCTTTAAACTTTCATTAAATCTGTACGATATAGCAAAACTTTCTGCTCTGTCTTCTGATTTTAAAATGTAAAGTTGTTTTTAAAAATAGAAAACAAACACATATCTATTCCCTAACATAAGGAACATAATTTTCTCTCTATAAAAATTATCCTCTTTTCTGAGACCACCAAATTTGATAAAATTACAGATCTGCATCAATTTGCTATTTGGGAATATACTGTAATTTCTTATCATATTTATATCCTTACCTCTTATATTTCTTTCCAAAATTCTATTAATATATGCTTGTAACCCGAAACCAAATGGAACTATGGCTGAACAAGACCAAATCATATGAGCTAAAGAAAAACAGATTTCTTACAATATCAAATGCAGAAAATTTGATGTCCAGCCTTTTTTAAAACATTGTTCAAAGAATCTAATAAATACAAAACACTACATCTTATATTTTAAATAGTAAAAGTATATTTCACATTTCTTAAGATTTGAACTTCTTGGTTTACCAGGATTGGGTTTTCAATTCTTCATTCCACATTTCAGATTATGTCTGTCTGTCTGTCCATTCATACATCCTATCATCCATCTATTGGACTTTCATCTTGTTGTTTTATTTATTTTTATTTATAGTGGAAGAACATCAGTAACTTCACAAACTGCTAGATTTTTCTGGACCATACAATTTTGTCAGTACTTTTTGCAATTGTATTTATTTCCAAGCAGGAGCAATATATTTTTCAATATCTTTAAAGCAACCGCTATAAATCAATTGATCTAAGGTATTTATCTTGGTTTAGCCCAGACATTCCAATAAAATACTTTCCTACTATCTTCAAATTTGGATTATTCCACAGCATCAGGTTTTCATGTGATTCCTGGATCAAATTTAAAGATCTTATCTATAATCAAACAAATACATCCAAGAGCTTTTAAGGCTGGAAAATAATATCTCTGTTTACTACAACTTTCCCTAAAACTTACCAAAATTTGAAAGTGATCACATAGTTTGTAATTGGGCCCAAGAACAATATTCAGAAAAAATCTTATTCAACAGGATTTTAAATATTAGAATGAAAGCCAAATGGTAGAGTTGAAAACCTGGTAGATTAAAGCAACTGTAATCATAAGGCAATTCAATTTGTCCAGAAGTATTCAGAGATTTGGGGTCTGCCAATGAAATGCTCATATTTCACTTTTTATGCTTTTCCTGCTATCCCTGTAACTTTCATTTATTCTTAGGTCTGCACATTGCTGATCTAAAAAGGAAGGTATGTCAAGAAAGAATTTGGTTGTGAAAGAGAATTGGGCAGGAATGTGTTCAAGACTGCAAGATGGAAAACGTGGAAAGTGCAGAAGCTGCCTTTAAGAAATGGTGTAAGAGAAGGACAAAATCCAAATCTTTGACAGATGGCACATGGGGACAAAAAGAGAAAGTTACATAAGTCTCCTTGATTCTATTTAACCCAGCAAATTTGTTGGGTCAACTACAGTTAACATTCTTGGCAATGAGGTCATAGAGTCTCTCTCCTTTGAAAATCATGGGGTGCGGCTCTGGTTTGGAGCATAACCTCACTGAGTTCTCCTCCAACCCACATTTTGTCTATCTGGAAGGAAGCTCTTGAAACTCAGATGTCAGTCAAGAAGGAGCAGCAGGATATTCTTGCTTGATGGGCATGTAAATATCCCTGATGCTTTTGAGGCTGCTAATCAGGTGAACAGAAGGAATAGCAGTTTTAATGAACTGCTTCTGTAATACAATTGTTGATCATTAAAACCAAATTAATGGATTAATTATCAATCTTTTAAGAAATAAATACATGTAAATAATCTTACCTTTTCATCACTATTCCACCAAACAAGCCTTTGGGATATTAAATCAAGATACCTTTAAATTTAAAAACTCATTGCTGGAAGGAAAGAAAATGATCAACATTTTATTATGTAAACTTCTTTTCAAGTTTTCTTTTTCATTCCAGATTGCAGAATCACAGGGAGCGGGGAGCCAAACTCAACTTGGAAGTTAATCAAATTCATTCCATTTAGCAATTAACTAAAGCAAATGTTAATAAATATATTATTAAATATATTTAAATACTATGAATGCTTAATCCTTCAATACTATGATTATGGAGTATAGACAATCTTTAGTAGATAGAATAATCAAATAAATGGTCCTTTGTCTATTCTTTCTTTGTTTATGCTCATTGTTTCATAAGCTGAAGACATCAGCTGCAGAAAGACAACAGCAAATGCTATCTCCTAACTTGATTATTATTCACAGTAGAGAAATAAAATTCCACACTCACAGATAGAACTTAGTTACCCAATTTAATATCCTCCAAATGTCTTTTATTACAACCTGGAACACCTCTAGCTAGGAATTCTATCTGGGGATGATGGGGAGTACAGTCCAACTGATCTAGAAGCTGGCAAGGTAAGATCTTTAATATGGGCCTCTTCGGCCATGAACACTGACACTTTTCATACAGGCTAACAAATTTTAAGTCTATTAGAGTCTGGGGAAAAGAGAGGGTATTTTTGTGCTGGATCACAGGTGGTATTCAGCAGGTTCCACCAGTTCTGGAGAACTGGTAGCAGAAACTTTAAGTAGTTTGGAGAACCGGCAAATACCACCTCTGATGAATTTTACAGTATCTTTCCCCTGCCATGCCCACAGAACCGGTAGTAAAAAAATTTGAATCCCACCACTGTGCTGGATACTGTGCAAAGCCTAAAGGTTATGAGTAGGGTGAATTGTCAAGGACAGGCAGGTGTTCTATAACTTAGTTGGTCATTTAGTTCATCAAGGCACACTTTTGGCAGAACATATTCTAAGAAAGCTACCATATATTGTCTTTGCAACCGAATCGGTAGCTGGAAGGTAGTAATTGTGATGTACTAAGGAGACAAATGTATTACTCCCAGAAAGGTAATTTGTCTATTCTAGCTTGTCCAGCAAAGCTATATTGTTTGCTCATTTTCCCTAGAAGCTCCATTGCTCTCATTTAACGGGCAGGAGCCTAACTTTCATGCCTCAATGTTCATACAAATTACCCATTCAATATTCAATTATCTCCATTTGAATATTAAGCAAGTGAGATGCACTGAAGATTTCTACACAGGGGATACCAAAGATAATGCACTCACATCTGTATCTTGAACCAATTTGTTTTTCTTCTAATTAATATCAATTAGTTGGCTTTTCTTTATCCATGCATTCAACAAACCAACAATACAACAGTTCTCTGAGAAGACTTTGGGTATCAGTATGCAGCCAAAGGTGATGTGTCTTTAGACAGACCTAGCTAAGTATACAGCATTAGTGAGTTCTTTTTTATTATTGTATACTGTGGTTTAGCCACATGACTTGGCACCCTCTGATACCCTTCCACAGTTAATAATAAGCACAACCAAATTATCACAAAAATTATCAAATCTCCCAAGACTTCTGTATGAAATTTTGCATATTTTTCAACAAGTTATTTACATTTTATTTATTTTGTTATTTTTGCCCCCATGATTTTTATGCAAAATTGTGTAATAGCATCCATCACCTGAAATACTGGCACCCAGTTTTGTGTGGCAATAAAGAGTTGCTGTTTAGGCACTTGATCACTTCTTTTTAAAATTGTCCAATATCTTAATCAAATTAAATCTTATCTAAATGTAGAAAAGCCCTGAAACTGGAATAATTTGACATTTTACTAAATGCTGGTTTGGAAGGCAAGCATTAAAAAAACCCTTATGATGATCAAATACATGCATGTGAAATGGGAAATACTGAGACCGGTGCTCTTTTTTATATTCTCATTTTTATATTTGTGCACTTTATATACATCTGTAAATAATACATTTGTATAATCTTCAATCGTCATTGTCTGACAGAAACAATAAAATCTCATTGAATGGCTGTAAATATTGTTATGTTGCCTATTGCATGCAAGGGAGTATCTGCTTGTGTGAATATAGAAATTAGCCCCCAGTAGATTAGACTCATTAGATTTTATTATCCACATTTATATTGTTATGTCATTGTATTTTAATCTAAGCAATAGATATTGCATCTTGAATAACAGCCTTAACTTAATAAACATAGTGTTAATGGTAGGAAGTTAGATTTTTTTTACAGATAATATATTATACACTAATGTGAGTATTTCAAATTGAATTGTATCTTGCTTTAGGCTGGTCATTGAGCAAAATAAAATAAACTGAATTGTTTGTTGAACCTGCTCTTCATTATCCTAGAAATACTCAACCAGATTTCTCTATACACGTGTTAAGTTTGTATCCCTGCATTTTTATTGGCATTGCTGCAACACCTTGGCTTTTCTTGTAAATCAATTTTGTTCAAGAAAAGCAGCAGCGTCAGCAGCCTGTGGGCTGCCTAGAATACAAAGATAGTCCTGGGTTGTTGAAGAGGGGTCAAAATCTCATTATTTATATGTTTCATTTATTGATTAAATATAACAGAGGTGCTTTCATGGACTGCAAACTTGCAAATATTGTCACTGCCCAACAAACTCCCCTATGAAGGTACCCATACATTGCCAGTCTAGTTGATTTATAAGGGAAATGACCTGTTTCTGACCATGTTGTTTTGTCATGCAAATTGATCTCTCATAGCATTGCTTTTGCACTGTTCAGTTCATTTTAATTCCACCAATCAGCAGGAAACCGCCCTGAACTCTCTTTCTATTCCCCAGAATCCAAATATTGATTTACCTAGGTGGGGTTATAACCTCAGAGATACTGGAAGCTGTATGTTCTCTTTTTAAATTCTAGAGTGTCCTTGGAATGAGCATCAGTTGTGCTTTATTTTTGATTGGATATCCAGTACCCTTTAGACCTTCAGCTTGGTTTCTGGATAAACCTATATTTACTTGCACTGGGGGGGGAAGTCCCTATTTGTATTCAAAAATTATTTCCTAGTGCTCTCTCTTATTTATTCTACAATCACATTTCTGAGGTAATAGCTCCAATTTCTTTTCTGTAAGGCATCCTTATATGTGGAGAGTATGTAGCATTACTTTGTGTCACAGACCTTGTTGAATTAAAGCTGTACTTTGTTTTGCACCTATGGCAATTAACACAGAAATACAAGTAGAGGTTTTTATGTTTTTTAACTAAGACACCCTCCCAGAGACTATTCCTCTCTAGCTGTCCTGCTTCCTCCTCCTTCCTCCATTTTGGAGTTTGGCCAGAGAAGTGGACCTTCTCCTAGATCTGCTCAGCTGAACACCTACTGCTCCATTGGGGGAATAACCTCTCTCAGGTTTTGTACCCAATCCTTCCCCAGAAACAAGGGCTTCTCCACCAGCAGCTGATCTGCTCCTTCCATTCTGGGCTCTTGGGTGAAGCTTCTACCTGTAGCCAGACAATTCCCTCCTTCTGGTTCTTGGATCTTGGGTAGAGCTCTTGTCCCTCTGGGTCTTCCTTCTTTCAGGGGAGGCAGTGTTGGACCTCACTTATGCTTTCCCAGCCAGGAACCAACAACTCCTCAACACATTTACTTTCCAACATGTCTCTCCAATCACTGCATTTTGCACATAATTTTCTCTCCTCTCCTTCTCTCTCTCTCTCTCTTTTCAATATTTATCAGGCATCCCAACAACTGTAATTGGTGTCCCCCACCCCCTTCCCCAGAGCTCTACTCCCCAACAATTATATACCAGGCTAGACCAATGGGATTGCTGTCTTGACATTTTCCTTGACAGTTATGGCTAGCAGCCAGATCAGCTCATCAAGGCCAAAGGCCAAAGAGCTTCTGAGCTTATTCTAAGCTTCAAGGCCAAAGAGCTTCTGAGCTTATTCTCCCCACAAGAAACAACATCAGAGCTGGAACCTTGTTGTTGTAGAATGACTCTATTACTTTGTAGTAATCCAGACAACAACAGCCTCCACACATTGGGGCATGAACTTTGACAACATTGGCACAGCCAGGGTAGTGATGTTTAATTGGGCAACTTCAGTATATTGATAGTACCACATCCAAAATAGATGCATAAACTCTTCCAAGAGTTCCATATAGATGGGAGAGAGAATGCTGAACCAGTAGTGGTATTGATTTTTTTTTACTACTGGTTCTGTGGGCATGGCTTGGTGGGCATGGTGTGGCTTGGTGGGCGTGGCTTAGTGGCAGGGGAAGGATACTGTAAAATCCCCATTTCCACCCCACCCCACTAACTTGCTTTACGGCTCCGTTCTCCTGTGCAGGGCAACAAAAGAAGACCCAGCTGATCAGCTGGGACTCCAATTGTTAGATCTGGGAGAGTGGATGAAAGAACGGAGACAAGGCATCGAATAGTGACTCCAACTGTTTATTAGTGACTTCAGAACAGAACGAAAGGCTAGGGCAGCAGCAGCTCCTTTTATAGAGCTGGCTGCTGTCACAACAACCAATGATTTGAGTTTGCCACGCTGGTAGCGTCCAATCAGCAGCGACCTGCTGTCAGCCAATCAGATCAGCCAGAAACGGCCAATCACAATCCACTATTAGCGGGCCAATCAGAAGTGCAGGTTTACGAGCCTGCTGTGAAAGTAAAACTATTAGAATCGCAAGCTAACGAGTTTGCTTAGTTCGTAACACCCCTCCCCCTTAGGTTCCGTCTAAAGGGTGGGGTGAAGTATTCTCGCAGGTAGGCAGGTCGTCTCACCTGTCTACCTAAACTTCGTTGGTCCACCAGTCTTTGCCCGGACTCTGGTTCCGGTGGGATGTTGGTTGAACTCGGCGGTAATGGTGAGCTGGCTGCTCCGATGGGTGACTTGTTGTTGTCATCTCTACTCCCGTCAAGGCTGTCATCTGGATTCTCTGGGGTTGCTGATGCCGCCGTGTTGCTTCGTGGAGAGATGTCCATCTGCCCCGGCTCTTCTTCGGAAGATGAATAATCCAGGTTTGGTTGTGCTGATTGCTGGTTTTCGAGTACTGGGTCGGGTACTAGTTCGTTTTCGGCCCCCTCGATTTCCCTTCCCCCCCCTGGTTTGGAGTTCAGGGCTTGTGAAGGGAGTAGATGCCAGCCGGGAGTGTAGCTGGTTGATGTGGCGCTTGCACAGTCTCCCATCAGCAGTTTGTAAATGGTAGGAACGGGGACCTGTAAGTTGGTAGCGGGGACCCACAATGGGTCACTGGTAAGGTTTTTTGCAAACACCGGGTCGCCTACCTTGAACGTGCGATACTTGCTACTGGACCCCAGGGGCTTTTCCGGTGTGTAGGCAGGGTGTAGTCGGTCAAGATGTGATTGAAGTTTCCTGCCCATCAGGAGTTCGTCTGGGGTTTTGTTTGTGGTGCTGTTTGGAGTGATATGCTGGAGGAGGAGCATCCTGGTCACCTTGTCATGGATGTTCCCTTGTTCCATCTTGTGTAAGGTTTTCTTTATGAACTGGACCATTCGTTCAGCCCTACCGTTGGCCGCATGGTGAGCCAGGGATGTTAAGGCGTGGCGTATCCCCCGGTCTGCTAGGTACTGCTCAAATGCCAAGGCGGTGAATTGTGAGCCATTGTCTGAAACCAAGACATCTGGCAAGCCGTATGTAGCAAATAGTCTGTTTAGTTTTTTAACGACTGTCTCTGTTGTGGTGCTCTTCATTTTGTGGACCTCAAGCCAGTTGGAATAGGCATCCACTGTTATGAGAAATGTATGCCCCTTGGTGGGTCCCACAAAATCGATGTAGATACAGGACCAGGGACCTCGGGGTGCTTCCCATTCTGTTGGTGGTGCTTTTGGTGGAGCTGAGCGTGTTTCCTGGCATTTGTTGCAGGTAGCGACCCAGGTTTCTATTTGCTGATCTATGCCTGGCCACCAAGCGTAGCTCCTGGCTCGTGCCTTCATTCGCACAATGCCCGGGTGTCCATCATGCAATAGTTTTAGGACCTTATGCTGCAGTCTTTCTGGGATGACGACTCTGTCTCCCCATAAAACACATCCTTTTTGGGAGAAAAGTTCTGTCTGCCTGTGTTTGAAAGGCTTGAAGGTGTCGTTGAGTTCATTGTCAGACCAACCTCTTTCCACCCAGCTGAGGACCCGTGCTAAACAAGCTCCTTCCTTGTTTCTGATGCGATGTCTTGTGCAGTCAGTGGTGGTGATGGAAGTGTCTCGATTTGTAGTGTAGCTAGGGTTGGAGCTGGGTCATCCAGGACTTCTGGTAGTGGAGAGCGGCTGAAGGCGTCAGTGTGGGGAATGGCTTTCCCCAGTCGGTGTCGCAGTTTGTAATTGTATGCGGCTAAAAACTCTGACCAGTGTGTCATTCTTGGCAATAAGATGTGGGGAGTTGTTTTATCCCCCGCCAAGATGCCAAGTAGTGGTTTGTGATCGGTGATTATAGAAAAGGATCTTCCATATACATACTCATGGAATCGTTTGATTGCAGACACAATAGCGAGAGCCTCTTTATCTAGTTGGCTATAGTTTCTCTCAGTTTTAGATAAAGTTCTAGAAAAGAATGCAATGGGCGCCTCAGTACCGTTTGGCAAGATGTGGCTCAGGATGGCTCCTACTCCAAACGGTGAGGCATCACAGGTAACAGTTAATGGTAAAGTCTCGTTATATTGTATTAATACAGCATCTGATGTTAAAAGGTCTTTTACTTGCTGAAAAGCTCACTCTTCTCAACTTCCCCAGACCCAGGAAGACTTCTTGTCAAGGAGCCTATGCAGGGGTTCAGCAACAGTCGCCTTCTGGGGTAGGAAGATGTTATAAAAGTTAATGAGTCCCAGGAAGGCTTGGAGATCTGTTTTGTTTCTAGGTCTCGGGGTGTTTTTTATTGCAGCCAATTTTTTCTCAGTAGGATGAATTCCCTGTTTGTCAAGAAGGTAACCAAGGAATTCAACCCTCTCTGTGCATAGTTGGCACTTGTCCTTCTTAACCTTCAGGCCAGCATCTTTAAATTTTTGGAGGACCATTCTTAGTCATTCTTCTAGTATACTTCTAGTGGGAGTAGCTATCAGGACATCATCGAAATATGGCACGACCCCTTTTATGCCTTGTAGCAATCTCTCCATCAGATTTTGGAAGATGCCAGGTGCTACGCTTACTCCAAACTGGAGTCTATTACACTTGAATGCACCTCTGTGTGTAACTATAGTTTGGGCTTCTGCGGTCTCTGCATCTACGGGCAGCTGCTGGTACGCCTGGGCTGAGTCCAATTTTGCGAATATTTTTCCACCCCCAAGGGAATGAAGGAGGTGTTGGACCACAGGCACGGGGTAAGCGCTCTGCTGAAGTGCGTGGTTCAGGGTGGCCTTGTAATCCCCACAAATTCGCAAAGATCCATCAGGTTTTATGGGGGTTACAATTGGGGTCTCCCATCGGGTGTGGTCAATCGGTTCCAACACGCCTTGGGCTATTAATTTGTCCAATTGTTCATCAATCTTTGGTTTGAGTGCAAAGGGCACTCAACGAGGCTTAAGGCGAATGGGCGCAATATCAGGGCAGAGGTTAAATGATATGGGGGATCCCTTGTACTTGCCTAGCTTCTCAGTGAAAACTTCCTGGAATTTCTGGACAAGGACGGCTTCTCAGTCATCGCCTTCAGTCTGGTTGGTGCCTGCCAGTTCGATTCCCAGAGGCGTGAACCACTGTAAGCCTAGCAAGCTGGGTCAATCTCTATCGACGACGGTAAGAAGTAGGGTTGCGGTGTGGTCTTTGAAAGAGACTTGGACGTGGCTGGAACTGGCGACTGGAATTCTATTTCCCTGGTAGTCCTTCAATATAATTCTCTGAGTGCTGAGGTCCTGGCGGTGGATGTCAGGGATCAGCTGTTTGAGGGTTTTCCAGGAAACCATCGATAGGGACGACCCGAAGTCGACTTCCATAATGCATGGTCGCTTCTCAATGATGACCTTTACTCGGATTTTCCTTGCAGCAAGGGATGAAGCATGGCCAATGGTGATGGTTGGGTGTGCCTCTTCTCGTCTGGTAGAAGTGGCTGGTGCTCGGTTTCTGTAGTAGTGGTTCCATTGGTTGCTTGGGTGGTCCCGATTTATTGGTGGGGTGCCTGTTGTCTGCCAGAAATTATTTTCTCTTTGGTTCGGGCTGGACCCTCGCTTGCTTCTACAAACCTTTGCAATGTGGCCCCTCTTTCCACAGGAACGGCAGAGTGCATCTAGGAATGTGCAGTCTGACCGTGGGTGGTTCCCCCGCAACCAGCACACTGGAATGAGGGCTTACGACTCCATTGATCTCGCTGATCACGTTCTGACCGGAGTCTGTTGACCTCCTCTCCCTTGCTTTCTGATGAGGATTCGAGGTCTTCATGGTGGGTGGTCATTGCGTGCCTCTCAGGACAAGGCATAGTATTACTGGCGAGTTGGCGGTGCAGTCCGTTTGCTCGGCGCATTTGAGCGGCCGACTTCCTGGTTGCTTCTGCTGCAGTAGCATCGGCGATGACATCTGCGAGGCCGATGTCTCCCTTCGCCATAATCTTGCTCTGGGTCGTGGGGTCTCTTAGACCCAGAACAATTCAATCTCTTATGGCTTCTTCGAGATTGGCGAAGCCACAGAGTCCCCCCAGGTTTCTGAGGTCTGCGATGAAGTCTCCCACACTTTTGCTTTCCTGCTGGTCCCTCTGGTAAAACTCGTGTCTTTTGATGAGTGTTGGCACCGCTGGGGCATAATGGGCCCGGAGGATTGGGGCAAGAGTGTCCCAGTCCATTGTCTTGACTTCTGCTGGTTTTGCAAGCGCCTTTGCTATCTTAAATACGGCTGGCCCGCAATGGGTCAGGAATACAGCTCGTTTCTTGCCAGGCGTTGCATCCTTCAAGTTGTTAGTTTCCAGGAACATCTGAAACCTGTCCATATACGAGTCTCAATCTTCGTTAGCCAGGTCAAATGGAGCAGGTGGTATGGCGCCGCTGGTCATGTTGCCGTGATTGGTGCGTTCTCAGCCACTTGCTCTGTTATCGTGCAATAAGTGATCAGTCAGCTCTTATCGTCTCCGCATCCCACCTTCATCGCCAGTGTTAGATCTGGGAGAGTGGATGCAAGAACGGAGACGAGGCATCGAATAGTGACTCCAACTCTTTATTAGTGACTTCAGAACAGAGCGAAAGGCTAGGGCAGCAGCAGCTCCTTTTATAGAGCTGGTTGCTGTCACAACAACCAATGATTTGAGTTTGCCACGCTGGAAAGCATCCAATCAGCGGCGACCCTCTACCAGCCAATCAGATTAGCCGACAACGACCAATCATGATCCGCTATTAGCGGGCCAATCAGAAGTGTAGGTTTACGAGCCTGCTGTGAAAGTAAAACTATTAGAATCGCAAGCTAACAAGTTTGCTTAGTTCGTAACACCAATCAACTAGGATTCAGGAGGCAGAGAATAGATGGGGGCAGGGCCAACCACAGGTGGTATTTACCCATTCTCCGAACTACTCAAAATTTCTGCTACTGGTTATCCAGAACCTGTCAGAACTGGTTGAATACCACCTCTGTGCTGAACCCTTTAGAAGTTCTAGTGCCACTTTAAAAGCTTTAGTAAGTCCATACTTGGAATACTGCATCCTCTTCTGGTCACTACAATATTAAAAATACGTTGAGATTCTAGAAAGAGTGAAGAGAAGAACAACAAAGATGATTACGGCCCTGGAGGCTAAAACATACAAAGAATGGTTACAGGAATTGGGAATGTCGAGTCTGATAAAAAGAAGGACTAGGGGAGACATGACTGCAGTGTTCCAATTTGAGGGGCTCCTACAAAGATGAGGGGGTCAACTATTTTCCAAAGCATCGAAGGCAAGACAAGAAACAATGGATAGAAACTGATCAAGGAGAAAAGCAACCTAGAACAAAGGAGAAATTTTCTAACAGTGAGAGCAATTAACAAATGGAACAGCTTGCCTTCACAAGTTGTGGGTGCTCCATTGCTGGAGGCTTTCAAAAATGGACTGGACAATGATTTATCTGAAAAGGTATAGGGCTTCCTGTTCAAGCAGGGGGTTGGGCTAGAAGACCTCCAAGAACCCTTCCAACGCTATTATTCTATGTTGTATATTATAAGGAAAGGATATACCCAATCATCACCATAGAACCAGCTCGAAAGGAGTCAAGTTACTGGCAAATTTGAGCAATTATCTTTTTTATTTTTATTAAATATTTTAGAAAAGATGCATAAACAATGCATGATTTTAAAAAAATATGAAGCACAAATAAGTAAACAGAGCTAAAATATCTAAGTTATAACTTTCCAATGTATAATTTTTAATTATGAACAAGTGAATATCAGTTTAAGAAGCTAAAAAATTCAAAGTTCTTAGTAAAGAACCACAAGCAGCACAATATAATTGAACAAATAGCTATAAACATCAAATCAAAACAGAACATGCGTTCTGATGTTTAAAATTTGAGCAATTTTCCTGGCAAAAAAATTAACTCATCTTTTTTCCTGTTGTTTTTTTCTCGCTGTGTGTGTGTATTTGGGGTTTTTTTGCTGGTCAATGCCTATAATGAACAACAACTACTACAAAACATTCTGTAAAATGGTTATAGCTGGCAGGCAACCAATCCCTGTCTAGTAGGGAATTTGTCATCCTCAACAAGGCAGCTAATCAGCCAGCAACCAGTCAATACTATAATAAAGGAGAAAAGCACTTTGCTTTTCTTATTGCCATGGTATGGGCTTGAACCTATACACATAACCATACTCAGTTAGATTCCCTTGTACCAGTTCTACAGGATTAACTTCTGTTACTTCTTTTCCTAGAGTTTCTAAGTAAACCAGGGACTCAGCTGGGACTGGAAAACAAAGGAAGTCTGACTTGAATGTCTCTTTATGGCAGAGGCTTTCAACAGATTGTTTGGAAGTTCCTCAAGTGCCCACAAGAATCCTTCTGGATCCATAAAGTATCTAGAATGGACCATTTATTACACAGATATCATGGATGGCAGCTCATCTTACTGTGGACTGGAAAGTGATCTAGCAAAGAGTTGGACATCCTGCCTTCCATATCCAGATCACCAGACAACTGCTGTGAGGCAAATACAAGGACAAGCATATGATGTACATATATTCTTCTGAAATCCCCTTGCTCAAGCTTATGACCATCATAAAAGCCATGAACTCCAAGCCTGTGTGGAAGCAGGATCCAAGGTATTTAATATTTCAAAAAATACCAGAACAAAGAGAGAAGAATTAAACAGGCCTAGTTTTTTTTTCTGTATGTTACTACAAAACTATATTTGATAATATAATTTGAACAAGGAGGATGAATCTACTATGAATGAATGTGAA
Organism: Emydocephalus ijimae; assembly: GCA_004319985.1. NCBI lineage: Eukaryota > Metazoa > Chordata > Lepidosauria > Squamata > Elapidae > Emydocephalus > Emydocephalus ijimae. The sequence goes on along the minus strand of BHEV01001775.1, from coordinate 6,051 downwards.
TGAAATCTCTCTTGCAGTTTGCATACTTTTCTTGGCAAAAATCTCTCTCCTGCTTTCATTTTATACTTCCTCCCATTTGTAAGTCTTTGTTCTTGCATCAGTTTGAACAATGTACCATAATTTCCCTTGAAATTTATTGCTAGCAGATAAGCATTTGAATCCAGCATTTTGCTTCTAATCAACATGTTTAGCTTGAAGTCCTTTCTCAAGAGAAGGGCCACAAATAGCCTCTCAAGAGAAGAACCACTGAAAAATGTGTGTACATAGTTTCAAGTTCTTGCCCTCTTAACCCCTTAGTGCTGCACATATCTGTCTGAAGTGCCACATCCAGGACAGACCAAGTAGAGTTCAGTGGCCTTGAAAATCAGAGCATAAACCTTTATGTGTGGCAAAGGGCTATTATTCCCTGGTGCAGCTTTAGCAGCCTGTATCTCTTTTTCACTGAGCAAAGTCATTTTGCATTGCTGGGCCTGAGCTGGGAGTTAGGGGGAGAAGGTGGCCAGGAAAGATCATGTGCACTGAACTGAAAAGAGCTAAAATCAATCAGACATTATTCAACAGACAACATTGGAACACGTGGACAAAGAGCGGTGACTTCAGTCAATGTGCAGAGTTCAGAAAAGAATGTTAGATATGTTACGTTCTGCACATGGGTGCAAGGAACGGAGACGAGGCAGTGAACAGTGAACTTCAACTCTTTATTAATCATCGTGAACAGAGCAAAAACCTGGGGCAGCAGCAGCCCTTTTATAGGGCAGGCTGCTGACCTATTAACCAATGAGAACATGGAAGCATTAAACCCTTGAATCAATGAGAGTGGCTCGTTAACAGCCAATCAGATTCCCCAGAACGGACGAATCCGATATCGCTATTATCAGCCAATCAGAAGTGCAGGATTAGAACCCTGCTTTTTCTTTAAGCTTTGATAAACTTTATTTAAGCGTTTTTATTAGTTCATAACACCCCTTCCCCCCGGGTTCCGTTTGAGGGGTGCGGCGACGTAATCTCTAAGATATGTGGGTTGTTTTAACCGTCTATTAGATTTGCGCTGTCCCACCGGTTCCCGTCTGCAGTCCAGCTTCGGTGGGACGTTTTTGGACATATCTGGTACAGGCGGTTCCGCATCCTCACTGGATGACTCGGTGCCACTAATTCTGTCGTTGTTGTTGTCCTCCAATCTTAGTGGGCTAGCCTCCGTTGAGGTATTCCTCTGTGGCGAGGACACTCACCTCCTTGATTCTTCTTCATTTATCGCGCCCGATTGCTGACTTCCTTCGCTTCTGCTTTCCACCATCTCGAATTCGGTTTCTTCGACATCCCCTCCCCCCTCAGTTTGGGAGTCCCAGGAGTCGCGGGAACTGGGTTGTAGCCTAGAGCGAAGCTGATCTATATGGTGTTTCCATACTTTTCCATCACAGGTTTTCACACGGTACGATCTGGGCCCGGTGGTTTGAATTACGGTTGCTTCGATCCATAATGGTTCGCTGGAGAGGTTTTTAGTGAAAACTAAGTCGCCTACCTTGAACTTGCGGCATTTCCTGCTGGATCCGCAGGGTTTCTCTGGCTCGTAGGAAGGGTGAAGTCGGTCGAGGTGGGAACGGAGCTTGCGTCCCATCAATAGTTCAGCTGGCATCTTGTTGGTGACGCTGTGTGGAGTGATGTGTTGGAGTAGGAGTATTCTGTTTATTTTTTCATCAATGTCCCCATAGTCCATTTTATAGAGAGTTTTTTTGACAAATTGTACCATGCGCTCAGCCCTGCCGTTAGCTGCAGGGTGGACTGGAGAAGTTAGCGCATGGCGGATGCCCCGATCTGCTAAGTATTGTTCAAATGCCAGGGCGGTGAACTGGGGTCCATTGTCGGAGACCAGGATGTCTGGCAGTCCGTGTTTTGCGAATAGCCTGTTCAATTTTCGGATTCGGTTGTAGTATTCTTCATTTCGTGGATCTCGAGCCAGTTGGAATAGGCATCCCCTGTTAGGAGGAACGTATGTCCCTTAGTAGGTCCCGCAAAGTCAACGGCCCCCGGGTTGTTTCCCATTCTGTTGGAGTTGCTCTAGGTGGGGCACTGCTGACTTCTTGGCACTTTAAGCAAGTCTTTACCCAGGCTTCGATTTGTTTGTCGATGCCTGGCCACCACACATAGCTTCGTGCGAGCACTTTCATGCGCACGATGCCGGGGTGACCCTCATGCAGTGTTTTCAATACTGCTCATTGTAACCGCTCTGGGACGACGACTCTATCTCCCCATAGGATGCAGACTTTTTGAGAAAACAGTTCTGTTTGCCGGTTTCTGAAAGGGGTGAAATCATCAGAGGTTTGTTCTATTGGCCATCCTCTTTTGACCCAGCTAAGAACTCGCGATAAGACAGGATCTCTTTTTGTTTCAATTGCAATTTCTCTGGCTGTTAGCGGTATCACTGTACTGTTTAAATCTGGAGTGTCGTAAGGTTTGGAGCTGGGTCATCAACGGTTTCCGGAAGTGGGGCGCGGCTCAATGCATCAGTGTGGGGAATGGCTTTCCCCGGGCGGTGTTGTAATTTATAGTTGTATGCAGCTAAAAACTCTGACCAGCGAGTCATTCTTAGTGACAATATATAGGGGGTTGGCTTGTCTCCCGCTATAATCCCGAACAACGGTTTGTGATCGGTAACAATAGTAAAAACTCGTCCATACACATATTCATGAAACCGTTTCACAGCAGATACAACAGCAAGAGCCTCTCTGTCGATCTGGCTATAATTACGTTCAGCCTTTGTCAAGGTCCTTGAAAAATAGGCAATAGGGGCTTCACTACCATTTGGTAACACATGACTCAAAATGGCTCCTACTCCAAATGGTGACGCGTCACATGTAATTGTTAAAGGCAGAGTCTCGTTATACTGCATTAAAACAGCATCTGAGGTTAGTAAGTTTTTCACTTGTCGGAATGCGTGCTCCTCGCGGTGTCCCCAGACCCAGGTTGCTTGGAGGGGCTCAGCTCCAGTCGCTTTCTGGGGCAAGAAGATGTTGTAAAAGTTAATGAGCCCCAGGAAAGCTTGGAGATCAGTTCTATTTCTGGGTCTTGGGGCATTTTTGATTGGTCTCAGTTTGCTGTTAGTGGGGTGGATGCCCTGTTTATTGATTAGGTACCCCAGGAACTCTACTTTCTCTGTACACAGTTGACATTTATTTTTTTTAACCTTAAGGCCAGAGTCTTTAAATTTCTGGAGAACCAATTTAAGCCACTTTTCTAGTATTTCTCTATTCGGGCAGCAATTAAAATGTCATCAAAGTATGGCACGACTCCCTTGATCCCTTGCAGGAGTCTCTCCATCAGACTTTGAAAGATCCCTGGGGCTACGCTCACTCCGAATTGGAGTCGGTGGCACTTAAAGGCGCCTCGGTGCATAACGATCATCTGTGCCTCTGCGGTTGTTTTATCTATAGGCAGTTGTTGGTAAGCCTGTGCTAAATCCAATTTAATGAAGACTTTTCCGTCCCCCAGGGAATGGAGAAGGTGTTGTACCACCGGTACCGGGTAAGCGTTCTGTTGAAAAGCGTGATTAAGGGTAGCCCAGTAGTCCCCACAAATCCTTAACGATCCATCCGGTTTGATGGGTGTCACAATTGGGGTTTCCCAACGAGCGTGGTCAGTTGGTTCTAAAACACCCTGGGCTATTAACTTACCGAGCTGCTCGTCAATTTTTGGTTGAAGGGCAAAAGGTAACCGACAAGGCTTAAGGCGGATGGGGGCTACTTCAGGGTTAAGGTTAAATGATATCGGGGTCCCCTTGTAGTCGCCTAGTTTGTCTGCAAAGACGTCCTGGAATTCCTGGACGATGGCCTCCTCCCAGTCATTGCTTCTGGTTTGGTGAATGCCGGCTACCTCGATCCCGAGTGGGGCGAACCATTGAAGGCCTAACAAGCTAGGCCGGTCACGGTCGATGACGGTCAGTGGTAATGATGCAGTACGATTTTTGAATGATACTTGGATTTGGCTGGATCCAACGACCGGGATTCGGTTCCCCTGATAATCCTTGAGCATGATTCTTTGGGCTCTGAGGTCTTGACGCCGGATGGCAGGGATTAATTGTTTAAGAGTCTTCCAGGAAACCATCGAGAGGGATGATCCTGAATCGACTTCCATCACACAAGGCTGGTTTTCGATGGCGACCTTCACTCGGATCTTCTTTGCGTCTAGCGATAAGGTGTGACCGATTGTAATGGTCTGGTGTGCCTCTTCTCTTCTCGATAAAATGGCCGATGTTTTATTTCTGTAGGAGTGGTTGTTCCATTGGTGGTTCAAATGTTCCTGACTCACAGGGCGGTTCTCTGTGGNGGATGATCCTGAATCGACTTCCATCACACAAGGCTGGTTTTCGATGGCGACCTTCACTCGGATCTTCTTTGCGTCTAGCGATAAGGTGTGACCGATTGTAATGGTCTGGTGTGCCTCTTCTCTTCTCGATAAAATGGCCGATGTTTTATTTCTGTAGGAGTGGTTGTTCCATTGGTGGTTCAAATGTTCCTGACTCACAGGGCGGTTCTCTGTGGACTGGCAGTAGTTGTTTCCCCTCTGAAGTGGGCTGGATCCTTGCTTGCTTCTACAGACCTTTCCGATGTGGCCTCTTTTCCCACAGAAATGGCAGAGCGCGTCGAGGAATTTGTAGTCTGATCGCAGGTGGTTTGCCCCACAACCCGTGCATTGGTGCGGTAGTCTTTGATTTTGCTGGTGGCGTTGGTCACGTTCAGACCGGAGCCGGTTGACCTCCTCATCACTTTCTAATGGCGATTTGAGGTCCTCGTGGTGGGTCACTGTTGTGTGCCCCTCTAGGCGAGGTGAAGTATCGCTGGCAAGTTGACGGAGCGGTGCATTGGTGCAGCGCATTCGGGTGGCCGACTTCCTGGTTGCTTCTGCTGTAGTAGCGTCTTTGATGACATCAGCAAGGTCGATGTCCCCTTTTGCCATGATCTTGCTCTGTACTGTCTGGTCATGTAATCCCAGAGCTATTCGGTCTCTCAGAGCTTCTTCGAGGTCTGGGAACTCACAGAGGCCTCCCAAGTTCCGGAGATCCACGATGAAATCTGCAATGCTCTCTCCCTTCCGCTCATCCCTCTGGTAAAATTCATGTCTTCGGACAAGCGTTGGTATGGTGGGTGCATAGTGGGCCCGTAGAAGGGGCTCGAGGACGTCCCAGTCCATGGTTTTCACCTCAGCCGGTTTCGCTATTGCCTTGGCTATCTTAAAGATGGCAGGCCCGCAATGGGTCAGGAACACTGCTTGCTTTTTCCCCGTAGTGGCATCCTTCAAGTGGCAGGGGGACTTTCAGGCTTCTTGCTTTGCTGGGAGAGAAGCGCTCTCATTCTCCCAGCTGGAAAGAACAATGGAGAAGCTTGTATCAGCTCTGGATTGCTTCTCTTACCTGCTATTGCTGTGAAAGCGCCCCTGCAGCCCTTTATATGAGACCCCCAGAGCCAGGATTACTGTCTCTGCCATCCGTGGATGTGTTTTGTGATGCCCCCGGGGGGGGGCTGCAAAGCGCCACTGCCACTGCCGCTGCACATGAAGGTGCGTTTTTCCTTTTCCCGCTGTCCAGTGCTGACTTAAGCTGCCTGATCATTCAGTTCGTCCCAGATGAGGTGTGTGTGTGTGAGGGATGGGGGCAAAGAAAGAAAGAAAGAAAGAAAGAAAGAAAGAAAGAAAGAAAGAAAGAAAGAAAGAAAGAAAGAAAGAAAGAAAGAAAGAAAGAAAGAAAGAAAGAAAGAAAGAGGGAGGGAGGGAGGGAGGGAGGGAGGGAAAGAGAGGGGGAGAGAGAGAAAAAAAATGAGGGAAGAGACAGAGAGAGGGAAAGAGAGAGAGGGAAGCAGAGAGAAAGAAAGAGAAAAGGAAGAGATATGAAAGAAAAGGGAAAAAAAGAAAAGGGGAGAGAGAAAGGAAGAGAAAGAAAGAAAAGGGTTAAATAAAGAAAGGGGGATGGAAGGAAGGGACAGAAAGAAAGAGAGAGAGAGAGAGAGAAAGAAAGAAAGAAAGAAAGAAAGAAAGAAAGAAAGAAAGAAAGAAAGAAAGAAA
>BHEV01001773.1:0-19557 GCA_004319985.1 Emydocephalus ijimae | reverse complement strand
CTATATTATAAGTTTATTATTCTTTTATTTTAAAATGCAACATGTAGAATGTACTAAGCAGAATCAGGATGGAAATTATGTCTTATTTTAAGTGTTACTTTAGAGGAAAGATAGAAAGGCGTCACACTTTAAAAGCGATTACAGGGGAAATTCTTTGCTAAAGAAAAGAGATAAATAGATGATTGGAAAAGAACGGACAAAAGATACAAACATAATGATTTTGAAATAAGATGAAATAAACGCAATATAATTAAGAGAGTGAAAAGAAGGGAGGAGTTATATAGAAAATATAGAATGGTTAATAAGATATAAATGGCATATAAGATGAGCATGAATTTGATTTAGGTCTGTAAAAAAAGATGTAACCCGGGGCTAAGCCACTTTTCAAAAGAAGTTTTATGTTTTATGTTTTGTGTTTTGATTAGCTATGTTTTGATTGTGAATTAATAAAACCTTGGAGGAATAAAACTAAAGGGAGAGAAATTTGGAAAAGACATGTATAAACAATAATTAAGGAGGTTTTATCTTTTTATGTCTTGTTTTATGTTTTGTATTTTGTGTGTTTATGCTTGATGGAGAATTAATAAAACCTTGATAGAAAGAAATATAATTGAATAAAAGTGAAGGGAGAATCAATGAGAAATTTGGAAAAGATATATATGTGCTTAAATGGAAATGTGATAATGTGGAACTATGCCTTAAAAAATAATGTTTTATTTGCCTTGTTAAAATTTATAAGTAATTTTTAGAAAGGAGGTTTTATCCTTTTATGTCCTATGTTTTGTTTGTCTTTAAAAAAATCAATAAAACTTGTTTTTTTTTTTGAAAAAAAATTATTTTCATTTGGTTGGGCCAATTGATCACTGGCCACAATACATTTAAAGGAAGAAAGTGTCAGTAAGTGAATGTTTTCCAATTTGAAATATTACAGTAAGTGTTTTAGTTTCTGTGTTCTTGAGAAAATAATTTAAAAATCATGGTTCAGGATACCGAATATTTGGTGGATGAAAACTTGTTTTTATGTTCAACTATCTCTATATTTTTGGAAAGCATTATACTAATTTATTTAATTAATTTATAGTGCTGCCTATTCACCCAGCTCTTAATTCTCCACAATTGTGAAGTTCTAATGCAATTTAATCTGGGCATTTTGAAATAATATATCCATTCTTTATGTTTCTAAAGGTAACAACTGTTAACTCTAGAAGGTCAACCAGACAAAGAAACAAACATCACATTGGCCTAAACCTATTTTTATTAGAATGGCTATAGTCAAAGAATCTTGGGAAGCTGAATATACCACTCTTCTCTCTTTTATCTTCTTGAGAATTAGTGTGTGTGGGGGTCTATGGAGATTCTTAATCATTCAAGTCATGGTTGCCCAAAGATGTTTTTTTACAAAAGTCAAGTGGACTTTCTTGGTTTTTTTTTCCTTTAAAAATATTTTGCATCTCATCCAAGAAGCTTCTTCAGTAGTGGGCAGGGGGATGGTCTACTTGTCTGAAATGTTTTCTAATAGAAGTCAAAATAAGGAACTATGGGCTAAAACCACTGTTTTCTCTGCCTTGATAATGGATCTATATTTCTGTTAAGGTTAACTATTTATTTATTTGATTTGTCAATCACTTACAAGAAAATAGGTATAAATATAAACTGTTAGAATACAAGAAGTAGATACGAATAAATGGAGACAATAGGACAGGGACAATAGGCACGATGGTGCACTTATTCATGCCCTTTATAGATCTCTTAGGAATGGGGTGAGGACAATAGTTTGATGTTAAAGGAGTGAGGATTTGAGGATGTAATAACAGTGCAAGATAGTGCATTCCAGGCATTGACCACTCTGTTGCTGATGTCTTACTTTCTGCAATCGAGTTTGAAGTGGTTTACATTGAGTTTGCATCTGTTGTGTGATTTGTATTGTTGTGGTTGAAGCTGAAGTAGTCATTGACTTGTAGGACATTGTAGCAGATAATTTTGTGTGCTACACTTAAATCTAACCATAGGGGGTGTAGTTCAAGTTTGTCCAAGTCCAAAATCTCAAGCCTGGTGATATAGGGTATTCTGTTGTGAGCAGAGGTGTGTAGTACTCTTCTCATGAAATACTTCTGGACTCGCTCAATTGTACTAATGTCTGATATGCAGTGCAGATTCCAGACTGATGAGCTGTATTCGAGTACTGGTCTGACAAAAGTTTTTTATGCTCTAGTTAGCAATTTGATATTTCCAGAAGAGAAGATTAAGATTAAGAGTAAGATTAGATTTACAACTCTTAATGCCTTTTTAGCAATGCTGTTACAGTGAGCTCTGGAGCTTAGGTCATTTGATATGAGAACTCCAAGGTCCTTGACAGAGTGAGAACCATCAACGAGGTCATATCTGCCTAATTTGTATTTGGTGCACTGATTTTTTTTACCAATGTGTAGGACAGAACATTTGTTGGTTGAGATTTGGAGTTGCCAATTGTTTGACCATTCAGACACATAATTAAGGTCGCTTTGAAGTACAGTAGCATTGTCAGTGGTGTTGAATAGTTTTACAACATCCACAAAGAGAGTGCAGTTGCTTATAAGGTGATCGCAAAGGTCATTTATAGAGGATAAAGAGTGTGGGTCCTAGAACGCTGCCTTGGGGGGCACCTCTGTTAACTGGAGTAGGGTTTGATACAGCACTCTCTATTTTTACTATTTGTTGCCTCTTTGACAAGAATGCAGTAATCCGCTTATGAAGGGATCGGGAAATGCTGTAAGAGTTTAGTTTTAACAGTAGTTTGTCGTGTACCACTGAATCAAAAGCTTTGCAGTAGTCTATGTAAATTGTGTTTATAGCTTTACCCTTGTCAAGTAGAGTAGTCCATATGTTTTTGCAGTGTAGGAGTTGAATATTGCAGGACAATTTTTTCCTGAAACCAAATTGTTTTTTGGAGAGTAGGTTGTTTGACTCTAAGTGGAGGGTGATGAATTGGTTGATTGATTCCATGACTTTGCACATGACACAACACAGTGAGATTGGTCTGAAGTTTTCAACCAGGCTGGGGTCACCTTTTTTGAAGATAGGGATGACCGTAGGTAAGGGCCATAGGTTCAGTAAGGAGCTGGTTCTGAATGATATCTCATATATAATGCTTAGAGGTTCTGCTATGGCAGAGAACAGCTTTTTTAAGAAGTATGCACGTAATCCATCAGGGCCAATAGATAGGGATGGTTTTAGGTTTCATAGTGCCTTTTCTACATTATCTTCTGTAAAGTCAATATGTAGTAGGTCATTACAGTTAGTTGTGGTATGTCTAGGAAATGTGGGGCATGAACCATTGCTGTTTACAAAGACTGAACTGAAGAATGTGTTGAAGAGATTGGCCTTAGTGGCTTCATCGTTTGGTCTTTTTAGGGGTGGGATGAGTCTTTAAGTTTGGTGTTTACAAAATTGTAGAAGGAGCTGGTGGATTTTGTATGTAGGAGGTTTTCCTCTTGCTTGCAGTGGTAATTTGTGCATTCTGCTTTTATCTGTCAGCATAAGGTGTTGTATTGGTTTTTAAAGTTTGCTACACAGCTAGTTTTGTTTTTACGCCATAGTGAACATTTTTAAATTGAAGTTTCCTTATTGTTATGGGTAATTTTTTTGTTTTGTTTTGGGGGGTTACTAATGGTACATATAGTTTAATGACTCTTTCAAGTTCAAACAAAAATGCATTATAATGGTCTTCTGTAATATTACAACTAGAGAACAGAATGTGCCAATCAAGAGATTATAGGTCAGCATCTATAACTTAACTCTATAACTGATCTACAACTTAACTCTATACTCTTCACAGGAGCAGTTAACCAACCTTGTCCAGATCTGAAAGTCAAGCAGGGTCAGATCTAGTTAATATTTGGAAACTTCCAAGGAATACCTGAGCTATGGACCAGACTGGGAGACCAAAAGACACCATGGAATAAGTAATGAGTAATGACAAACAAAAATGTATTTTTCTGTCTATATTTCTGACAAGAAAACTACTACATCTATGAAGTAGTTTCAAATCTATGAAAGCATCAGGAATTAACTTGCAGGAGACTTTATTTTTATTATTATCTCTATTAAGGGAAATTCCTTTGTTAAATAATCCTTAAATAAACATTCAGGCTGATTTTATTTTTAAAAAAATGTGTTGTAGAATGAACGGAAAAACAGAAAGTCAGAAAACCATAATTGAGATACTCACCCATTCCAAAATAAAGCATGTGTTTCTTTTTAACTTCAAGTACTATTCTAATCTTTCCTAAACAGGGAATTGCACAAGAAATAAAAATATTGGCACTGCATATCATGCTATAGAAGATGAAATAGATGTAATACAAGCTTGCAGATGTTTATATTTCTTCTTTGCAAAGCATCCATAAAAAAGAAAAAGAAAATTTTTGATGCAGAGCAGTACTGCACCCCAGTGGTGAATTATCTATTTATTCTAAGAATTTTGCATTTTTTTCTACATTTGTTTTGCTTTGCAGTTTGAAAGGAAACTTACTTGTTCAGCACATAGAATCCATCAGTAATTTTTCTTCTTCTATAGTGTAAAATATATTTGTTTACCAATATCAAAGAACCATACACTTCAAGAATAAAAAGCATGCAGTAAATAACAGCTTAGCTGTTACTATTCAAGTTTATGATGCATGCATTTTATCTGTTCAATATACTTTTTAATAAATGTATCTTTACTAATTTAAAGAAGACATCCAAATTAATACACATTAAAATGATTTCACACAGGAAAAATATCTTAAGAATGTTTCCAACAAACTGGTCACAGATCCTCCTATATTTTTCTTTGTTCTGCATTGACTAATTGTCTGTCTCTGTGTGTGTCTCTCTCTCTCTGTGTAGTACAGTTATGTAGTATAGATGTGTGTGTATGTATATATCTCCATATATATATAAATGGAGAGAGAGGGGGATTTATATATATAGTTATATATATAGTTTTATATATATATTTATATAGCTTTATATATATAGTTTTATACATATATAGTAATGTGTGTGTGTGTGTGCGTGTGTAGGTATGTATATTTATGTGTGTGTGTATGTGTGTGTGTGTGTGTGTATGCAGGTCTTGGCGTGTTCAGGTCTTTTCCCATGTAAGATTGAGAGGATCTTGGCAACGTTTCAACAAGGTCCCACTTGCTATCTTCAGGCTTTCAGCTTTGTGCTTGTGCAAGCAAAGAGTGATCTGAGCTGCCGTCTCTCTATAAATACTGGTGGGGAGGTTGGCTGTGTTGTCATTTCTTGATTGGTTGATGGAGTTCATGTTTGCAGATTGGCTGGCTTATTCGTAAGAATATGTGTGGCTGGGGTATTGGCTTTGTGTCTATCAGCCTCCTGTGTTGTAACGACCTGGCTTTGTGATGACCTTCTGAGTTCTATTGTTTTGACATCCTGGGTCTTGTGCTGTAATCTCCTGGGTCGTTGGCTGTGTTGCAACATCCTGAGGTTTTGTGGTGTAACCTCCTGAGTTCCATGATGTGATATCCTGACTGGGTGGCTGTGATATGATGTTCCAGGTTTTGGTTTGGCTCCGAGTTTGAGGCCTGGATATGTGTTCATGGCATCTGCCCATTTGCTTAGTTTGGGGATTGGGGTGTGTGGCAGCTGGTGATGCAGCCGTGGTCTGGTTTCTCGACAGTGGTTGTCTTTCATCTATGGGATGGGTTTGGGTTTGAGTCTGATGAGGGAGAATGGTGGTGGTGTCATGTGTTGTTTTGGGTCCAGTGTTGGTTTTTGTGGCTGGGACTCATTTGTTGATAAGGGCTAGTTTCCAGATGTCTGGTAGGCAGGAGGCATCATCCCATTTATTCATGTTATGGGTGTGTTTCTCTATTTTAATGGTTTCCCTGATTATTCTCTTGTTGAAGTGTTCAGTATTGGAGATTAATTTGGTTCCCTCAAAATTAATTTCATGTCCTTTGGCTTTAAGGTGCTGGAAAAGGGAGGAAGTATTTTCTTCTTTTCTGACTGTTCTGGTGTTCTGCAATGCGTGCATTTATTCTCCTGTTGGTTTTTCCAATGTATGTGGCTGGGCAATTGCTGAATGGTATTTCATAAATTCCTTGGCTTTCTAGCTAGATCTTGTTTTTGGGGTTTCTTAGGATGTTGGCTATTTTTTGGTCAGAGCCGAAGGCTGTCCTGATATTGTGTTTGTGGAGAATTTTGCTGATTTTATCTGTGTTTAGTTCTCAAATATTCCACATCCCCAATTTATGTTACAGCCAGAAAATAAAGGTAATAAAGCTTATTTTATCTATGATTTAAAACATTTAATTTAGATCAAGGATTAGAACACCAATCTGGTATATATTTCAGAAACTGGCTAAACACAAAAGGATTTTCTCCTTTTTGGATATGTCTCCATCCAGTTTCGGGTGTAGGATCAGCTGCAATTCTGGGAGAATTGTGGTAAACTAGCTATTACCAACAAAGGAGAATATTTGTAGCTCAGGGTTGAAATGAGGGTTAGTGCTTTCTAAGGTTGGTTGTTTTGTTGTAGATGTTTCATTACCCAAATTAAGTAACATCATCAGTACTTATAGGAAGTAAGATTTCCTCTCAATTTATATTTTAGTGGCTTTCTCTGTCAGTGTTGGTGGGTGTGGTCTTGGTGGCTCTTTGGTTGGGTTGTTTAGGGTTATCATAGACTAGCTATTATTATTTCTGAGATTCTTGTGGCTACCAGGAGCTTGCTCCATAGATAACCAGAAGACATACCCTATTTTTAAAATTAGGATCAGATGTTTGGTGCTATTTACTGTTGTACAGCAATTTCCCTGTCTGAACTGCTTGATGTTATGGCTGAGTTGGCAGTGGAGTTCTCCAGACTTTTGGTGAAAAGGACTAGTGGATATATTAGGGTTTATTGCAACCAAATTGATTATGGGCCTCATTCAAGCTGTTAATGGCCCAACTCACTGTGGGGCTCTGTTCTTTGTCTCAGTTTGTGGTGAAGTGATCTGATATTGACAGATGTTTCATCAGTCCCTTCTCATGGATGAAAGCTCTTCACTGCAGGGAAGAAGGACTGATCAAACTGGTTCACTCCAGGTGTCTGAGGGATCCAGCCAAGTTAAAGAGGGTACTTGCAGTCATTCCTGAAGCTTTGTTTCACAACTCAATCAAGGCCTTTAATATTGTTTGGAATGAGCAGGTGATCTTGACCTTGGATCTGATTTCATCTGCAGACTCTCTGTGAGCATGGACCCTAGAGGATCACCTGATTTTGTTTCTTTAAAACAAATATATCAACATTGTCCATTTTCATTTCAATGTTGAAGTAGAGATCCCAAACTTGCTTTCTTGAGGATTGTAGACTAACTTGCAACTCTTCTTTTAAGTTGCACAGGAGCATTTGTAGTTAAAACATCTTTGTAATAGGTACTGTGGATATCAGATTTACTGTATATTTCAATTAGTGTATATTTATAGTGTATATTACTGTATATTTCAGAATTACAATTAAATCATTTTTATTGTCAAGTACTTGTGCAGTAGCCTCAATGGTTTTCTGCATTTGGTTGCATCTCTGATTTACTCATCTTTCCTCAAATTACTTGATTAATTTCTTGCTCTCTTTCATGACATCTCTGTAACATAGTTGATCTATAAAATTGCTTTGTTTAAATATTACTCCAAACAAATTTTTGCAATCTGTCTGGCTTAGATGCCTTGGATGTTGTTTCATTTTCTTCTGTTCTTAGTGCCCTCTTGTGGTCAAAGAATATTTTTTAAAAAATACAAAATCTTTTTGTAAATCAGCTGGCATATCATGGCCAATCAGAATCTATTAAAATGGGAAGATTTCAGCCTCCCACAACAAATCCAAATAGTCAATTATAACTCCCAATATCAAATAAATATAGTACATTTTTAGAATTAACAAAGTAAAATCACAAGTTTGAGAAACAAAATCACAAGTTTGAGTTTGAAACTCAAAAAATTAAAATATCATGCAAAAGTTCATTTATTTCAGTAACACAACTTAAAAGGTGAAACTAATGTATGAGATAGACTCATTCCATGCAAAGCAAGATAGTTCAAGCTGTGATGTGTCATAATTGAGATTATTATGATTTACAGCTCATGAAAACCCCAAATGCACAATCTCAGAAAATTAGAATATTGTGAAAAGGTTCAATATTCTAGGCTCAAAGTGTCCCACTCTAATCAGCTAATTAAGCCATAACAACTGCAAAGGATTCCTGAGCCTTTAAATGGTCTCTCAGTCTGGTTCAGTAGGAATCATAATCATGGGAAAGACTACTGACCTGACAGTTGTGCAGAAAACCGTCATTGGCACTCTCCATAAGGAGGGAAAGCCTCAAAAGGTAATTGCAAAAGAAGCTGGATATCAAAGCACATTAATAGAAAATTATGTGGAAGGGAAAAGTGTGGAAGAAAAAGGTGCACAAGCAGCAGGGATGACCGCAGCCTGGAGAGGATTGTCAGGAAAAGGCCATTCAAAAGTGTTGGGGGACTTTCTCAAGGAGTGGACTGAGGCTGGAGTCAGTGCATAAAGAGCCACCACACACAGACACACATGGGCTTCAAATGTTGTATTCCTCTTGTCAAGCTGCTCCTGAACAACAAACAACATCAGAAGTGTCTTACCTGGGCTAAAGGAAAACAGAACTGGTCTGTTGCTCAGTGGTCCAAAGTCCTCTTTTCTGATGACAGCAACTTTTGCATCTCATTTGGAAACCAAGGACCCAGAGTCTGGAGGAAGAATAGAAAGGCACACACTGCATGATGCTTGAAGTCCAGTGTGAAGTTTCCACAGTCTATGTTGATTTGGGGAGCCATGTCATCTGCTGGTGTTGGTCCACTGTGCTTCATTAAGTCCAGGGTAAACGCAGCCATCTACCAGATTTTGGAGCACTTCATGCTTCCTTCCACAGATGAACTTTATGGGGATGCTGACTTCATTTTCCAGCAGAACTTGGCACCTGCCCAAACTGCCAAAAGCACCAAAACCTGGTTCAATGACTGTGGGATTACTATGCTTGATTAGACAGCAAACTCGCCTGACCTGAACCCCACAGAAAATCTATGGGGCATTGCCAAGAGAAAGATGAGAGACATGAAACCGAACAATGCAGAAGAGCTGAAGACCGCTATTGAAGCATTCTGGTCTTACATAACACCTCAGCAATGCTACAGGCTGATAGCTTTCATGCCACGCCGCATTAAGGCAGTAATTGCTGCAAAAGGGGCCCAAACCAAATACTGAGTACATCTGTATGCTTATACTTTTCAGAGGTCCGATATTGTTCTATGTACAATCCTTGTTTTATTGATTGCATGTAATATTCCAATTTTTTGAGATTGTGGATTTGGGGTTTTCATGAGCTGTAAGCCATAATCATCACAATTATGACAAATCATGGCTTGAACTATCTTGCTTTGCATGTAATGAGTCTATCTCATATATTAGTTTCACCTTTTAAGTTGCATTACTGAAATAAATAAACTTTTGCATGATATTCTAATTTTTTGAGTTTCACCTGTAATGTTTCTCCATAATTTTTTTTTAAAAAAACCATACTCTACCCTTCCTTATTTTAACTCACCTCCAGCAACTCTCGTCCTTGTTGTTCAACAATAATGATGTCCCAGTAACAGCACAGAAGTTCAAAAAGGAATAACATTGTGAAGAAATGGGCCTCTTTAGCTTAGTAAAGAACATACTCTGGTGTTTCAGAAGTGAAACTTGTTGTCCATTTAAATTCGAAAACAGCTTATGGACAACTTACCTAGCTGATTTATATGGAGGATTTTGCAGATTAACTTATGGGGCTCTCCCTCATCCAGAAGAGTCATATAAACTTAGGAAACACAGTTCCTTGTTTATAAGTTGAAAAAGAAAGCTTGAAGGTTCTGAACATTACTTAAAATCCTACATAATCAGCCAGGAAAGGAAGCTGCCATTACCATTGTTAGATTATAAAATTATGGGACAATAGCCTGGCTTTCTCTTGCTACTTTTGGAACATCTGTCTCTTGAGTCCTCACACATTATCCTTTGGGAAGTTGGTAAAAGCAATCCTCTTCCTCAGGGAATTTGGCGAGACAAACATTCACTGAACACAACAAGAAATACAATTTTAAGGTTTAATCTATTGATTTTGATAGTGTTTTCATCCAGATATACTACAAATTGCCTCAGGTCATTCAACTAAGCAATGTTATAAATTATAAGTAAGTAAAATAAAGCTGATTCAAACTTATTTCTATCTTACTTGAATCAGAGGAAGAAAGGGCAAAAAAAAAATCAAGGAGCTTGTATACTGCAAAAGATTTAGACATTTCTTTTTGCAGTAAACAAATTGAAATGATTATTCCCATTTTCCACAAAGGACACTGATGTGGAATAAAGTATAGTCATCGATATGCAGCAAGGCTTGGCCACCCAGGAATTCAAGTAAAAGAGTAGGCCACAAGAGCAAAGATTTTAAACAGCATGACTGCAGTTCTTTTATCTTTACTTCTTTTTTTTCATTATTAATACAGCTAAGGGATATGGCTCTTCCCTAGGTGCGTGCATATAATTCTCAGTAGCACTAATGGGAATTATGCATTCAAAAGAGAATATAACCCTAAATTGAACATTTACAATATAACTTTCTTCCTGCATTATACTTGAACATGAACCATAAAACTAGGACAAGCACAATGAAGCAATGCTGGAGATCAAAAACAGACATAAACATTTTCTTTTTAGAGGGGAAATCATTGTTCTATTGTTGTTGCTGAGCAGCATTAGTTGTTCTTTTCTTTTTTAGCTTCCAGAAGTTTATTGTTGAAATCTTGTCAACTAAGCTTTCCAAATAGGAGAGCACATCCAGTGGTCATGTTAGTAATGGCAATCTTTTAGGTATATGGGAAATTGTAGTCCCACATACCTAAAAGATATCAGATGAAACTACCCAATTACATTCATTTATATAACATATAAAAATATAGACTGTTTTAATACTTTTCTTCTGAATTGCAGTAAATAAGCAAGTGCTCACTCTTTAAAACCTGATGTTATGCTTGACTACAATGACCAATTGAAGAACTTGAACTAATGACAATGTTTGTGAACTTCAGTGGAATTTTCTAAACTATAAAATTACAGAGAAGTTTGGAGTAGACAGACAAATCAACATGAAAAGTATTCCTTGAAGCAAACCAACTTAAAAACCTTACTTTTAAATAAATATGACAGAGCCATTTGGCTATATTTCCTGACTTCATAATTTATGTTCAGCAATTCATAGTGTACTGAATAAAACACATGTTATGGTGTTTCCTCAGCCATAAACTTGGTTTGCAAATCACAGTGGGTTGTACGCTAATCTACTAAGAATTCATGATAGGCTTCTACACAGATTATCTACTGGGCCATTTTGGAAACTTGCATGTATGCAATAATCATTAGCAATAATAATTAGAACAATGTAACTTGTGGCTTTTGAAAGAGACAGTATTTTAAACACTTCTA
This sequence comes from Emydocephalus ijimae, assembly GCA_004319985.1. Classification (NCBI taxonomy): domain Eukaryota; kingdom Metazoa; phylum Chordata; class Lepidosauria; order Squamata; family Elapidae; genus Emydocephalus; species Emydocephalus ijimae. The sequence continues at coordinate 8,039 of BHEV01001773.1, read as the reverse complement.
TGAAACTGCTCAAGGTTCGGATAATACTGTAATATTATTTAAATAGGTTTTCTGGCACAATCATTAGACCTCATAAAGACAAAGCACAAAATAAAACTTTCTAACTATCCAAAGTCAAGTACTTACAAATAGTAAAAGATTGTTTGATTTAAGACTCTGAAAGAATCCAGAAGAACAGAGAAGAGAAATGGCCAGTAAATATTTTATAGTGGTTTTATTTTCCTAGGTTATCTTTTCCCAGTTCAGCAATAGCAGATTTCTGTGTTTTAGAATTAAGCAGGAGTGTTCTGCTTAAAATATATCTGACAAAATAACTACATTTTCAGGATCACAAATGGCTTGCATGCTCAAAATTATTTGCCATAATGGATTTTAATAAAAAGTATCAGTTTTTATGTGGAGAAAAAATATCTGTGTACAACAGGACTGTCAAACTCCCAGCCTGCGGGCCAGATACATAACATGCTGGCCACACCCATGCTCAGTTTAGTGAAGGGGGAAAAAGTCCCAATATATCACATGATGCCACTATGACAACATAAGTTTGACACCCCTGATTTACAATATTTTACTTGGAGTTCACTAAGTAGCATGCAACCATGGGGCTTATGTGTTCTGAAGCCCCTTCCTTGCCTTTCAATTAATATTTAACATTGAATTTTAACTATCTTTGCCACTTATTTAAAACTAACATAGTTTTTATGTTTTTAATTTGTATTTGTATACCGTCCTAGAGTCCCTTTGTGAGAGAGATGGGTGGTTTTTAAATGTGATAAATAATAAATATTTCAGTACATTTATTGGCTTTGAATGAAGAAGGAAAGGAAATGCACATTTTTATTTCATCTGAAGTATCCTGCTATATATAGTGCAGAGCAGTAGTGGGATTCAAATCATTTAACAAACGGTTCTCTATTCTAATGATTTCTTCCAACAACCAGTTCACCAAACTGCTCCGAAAGTTAACAACTGGTTCTTCCAAAGTGGTGTGAACTGGCTGAATCCCATCACTGGTGCAGAGGGTGATAAAAGATAGATAAAAGGCTTTATCTGTATTTTATCACAGGCATTTATTACTAGCCAGGTTACTGATAATATGCTAACATATATATTATGATGTCACATCAGCTTTTACTGCAGTTTCTTGACCATCATCTTTGCTTTTTGGTTACCCAGTATAGATTCTGCTGCTTTTACTGATTTTCACAGATAGGGACTCATTCTCTCTAAATTTTAAATCTTCTGCTTCTGTCTGCCTTGTATTTTAACTAGATACAGTTGTAATTGTTTCACATATTATTTTATTTTGGTTTTTGTCTTGATCAAATTGTTTTGATCTAATTTTGTTTTGATCTAATAGGAATTAATATGAATTACAGTGTGTTGATTTAATTTCCCATACTAGCATATGGTACCAATGAAATACTCTGATTCCACTGACATCAAATTCATTTTAGAATCTATCAGTCCAATTAACTATACATATTAGATAGATGAGCAATGTCTTATAAAATCAGAGAATGTCAAGTAGGTATGATTTTCCCCCTAAAATATAACATGTATAATAAATAATCCACTTAGTGTTTTTCAATTCAGACTTATAATATGTGTACATAAATGGGTAGTTTATTAATATTTCATTATTAAATAGAACTTCTGATCTAGAAAAAATCAAGACCATTCTCAGCTCAGAATCCCAAAGAATGGCATGCATTTGAGCAGCATTAACAACTGTGCCTTTTCTTCTCAGTAACATTTTCAAATTATCATACGACCTAAAAATTTTTTTAAAAAACCTCTTTCTAGTACACTATTAACTTTTTTTAGCAAGAGCAAACAAATACACCATGTAGTAACTTTAGGAAAATTCTCTCACATAGTTTTCTAAATGCAACTCAATGATTTGAGAAGTATGACAATTTTGAATTTCCCATAATCAAAAGGCCCATCGTGCCAGTCTTTTCTTCATATTTATTTCTCATTCCTCTTGTCAATTATCCACTGTGAAGTGCTAATTAGGAACAAGAAGTTAATTGGACTATCATGGAGGTGTATCTAGAATACCTTTTCCCATGAGTTTCTTAAAAGGTATCTTTCCTTCAACAGTTTCCCTGATGACTCTAGGTATAACAAAGAAGAAAATTGTAAATGTGACAAAGTAATTTGAGAATCCAAAAAAATTACTTCTGTAAAATTGTTCTCTCAATTATCTAGGGATATAACACAGTTTGTAAATAATATTGTCATCCATTCATCAGTAAAAAAATGTAACAGATCAATGGGTAAAGTTTAGTTTAGTTTATTGTCATTGTACCTCATACAATGAAATCAAACACCATCTTCAGTGCACATCATGACCATGAAAATACAAATACACATCCTTCACTCTCCACACATTGAACTGAAAACTCCTGACACCGCACCAATACTGCACTATACAGCAGAATTCAAAAGAACTACTGCCCTAGGATAGAAACTGTTTTTCAACCTATTTGTGCTTGTTTTTAATATTCTGTACCGTCTGCCAGATAATAGTTCAAAAAAGGGTGCCCAGGATGAGATGGATCTTTGAGAATGTTTTGAACTTTCTTAAGGCAGTGGGAGCTATAAAGCTCTTCCAAAGAGGAGAGAGCGCAACCAGTGATCTTCTGGGCAATGACATTAACCCTCTGGAATGCTTTCCTATCTGCCACTGTGCAATTGGCAAACCATACAGAGGTGCAGTATGTTAAAATGCTCTCTATGGTGCAGCGGAAGAAGGTCACCAGCAGTTTTCATTCAGTTGTTGTTTTCTGAGAAGTCTCAGGTAGTATAATCTCTGCTGGGCCCTTTTGACCAGGGCTGCAATGAGGACACCCCAGGTCAGGTCCTCTTTTAGGATAACACCCAGAAACTTAAAACTGGCTACTTGCTCCACTCAGTCTCCATTGATAAGCAAGGGCTGGATGTTTGTTCCTTCTATAGAACACTATAAGCTCCTTTGTCTTATTGGTGTTGAGGACCAAGTTATTGTCTCCATACCACGAAAGCAACTGGTCCCCTCATCTCAGTAGGCAGACTCATCCCCCCTGGAGATGAGTCCCACCACTGTTGTATCATCAAGAACATAATGTTGTTTTCTTTTTTTTCATAAGAGTTGTTTTCCATTTCTCCTTGTTGATTGTGCATATAAAAAAGGTAGTATGTGTGTATCCATATCCATATCCATATCCATATCCCTATCCCTATCCCTATCCCTATCCCTATCTATCTATCTATCTATCTATCTATCTATCTATCTATCTATCTATCTATCTATCTATCTCTCTATGTACCTATGTATAATATAATATAAATTACATTCACTGTGGATAACAGGTTTTTTAACATGAAATTTATCTGTCCCTGAACTACTTATTGCCAATTACAAGCATAATTCAAAAAGACCTAGTGTAATCTCCAAAGCCTGAAGGGACTATAATGTCTGAAAAATTACCTTGAACCAAATAATGCAACTGAGATGTGCAGTTTTCATCTAAAGTTCTTTTCCATATTTTCCCACAACTGATGTTTGATGAGCAGCCACCGGCAGCAAGAACCTTTGTTGCTTCCGCAAACTACCTATTGCATATCACCCCAGAGAATTTGATCCAACAGCATCTTTGTTGTGGTTTCAGTAGGAAGTGAATAACTTTTTATTTGACAAGGCATTTTAGCATGTCATTTAATTTGCCTTGGGTTTAGCTTTACTTGCTCTGCTGAATTTTATGACTGCTTTAATTACTGTTTCTGCTTTGGTATTCTTGTAACCTTTTATGTACAGGATGTCATTGTTTTATAATTTACTTTATATTACCAGAAAACTTTCACTTAAAAATAGATCAAACTTCTTACAAATAAATGATATATTATTTTAAAAAAAAACTAAAAATAAGCAGATACAAATAACAATGTATCTATGTCAAAATTTCATTAGCTCCTAGTTTTCTAAAGGAAGGGAATATTCATGGCATTAATTCTGCAATGAGAGGAAACTTCATCATTTTATATAGATACAGTAGTAATAAATAGGAATATCCGGCTGGATGAAATTGAGAATATAATATATTAAAGGTAAAAATCTCATTATTCTGCAGAAAAGGCTATATCAATGTTCTCTTTTGGTGAATCTATTTATGATTTTTTTTATTTCATATGTGATATATATACTATTACTTAGTTAATTATACTGTTTAAACCCAATAAATTCTTAAGGTGACTTAATAACATGTTACATAAATAGACTATTAATAACATACACTAAATATGTTTTAATTATACAGCAAATAAAGCAGAACTGGTAATGACAAAAACATATGTTAAAATATGTAGGTGATCTTTTTCTAATGACAGGTATAAGACTTTGCCCATCACCAACTAATAATTAACTCATTGATCTTCTCATTGACCATAAACATACACAGTGGCACCACTGCCCTTTTTTTCTTCCTGAAATGCTCACCTTTGCTGCCACTAATATTATCAATACAGATACAAACTGATTCAATTCCAGTGTTATAACAAAACTTTACCTTTGGCAGATAGGACTTTGGCACATCTGATGTGTATTTATACAATATATGATACTCATTTTCTAAACACAGTTTAACTCAACACAATGAAAATTGAGTCATTAATTCTCCATATCCACATCTATTTCATTTATCTTAAAGAGCAGTGTCAAAGTAGTCTTCAATGCTGTGACTTAGGATTTAGAAATCACAACAGGCTAAAGGTTACAGAAAACTAGTCAAAATGTATTATTTTATAGTGCTTCTCCATGCAAAATAATATAATTATATATATTATATTAGATGAGATTAGATTAGATTAGATTAAATTAGCAGAATTGGAAGGGATCTTGTGGGTCATCTTGTTCAACCCCCTGCCCAAGCAGGAGACCCTATATCATTTCTGACAGATGGCAGTCCAGTCTCTTCTTGAAAGCTTCCAGTCATGAAGCTCCCACAACTTTTGAAGGAAAGCTGTTCCAATGGTTGATTGTTCCCACTGTCAGAAAATTTCTGCTCCTTTCTAAGTTGAATCTCTCCTTGATCAGTTTCCATCCATGATTCCTTGTCTGGCCTTCATGTGCTTTGGAAAATAGCTTGATCCCCTCCTCTCTGTGGCAGCCCCTCAAATATTGGAGCACTGCTATCATGGTCAACCTCTTCACTAGACTAATCTGCAAATTGGTGGGAGCAATGTTGCTAATCACATCCTTGCCCTTTTTTGTTTTTTATCACCTTGACATATGGATGTCTAAGGCTTAATATCCATATGTTCTTTTATATTACAAACTATTCTTAAAACTTTTCTTTTATGGTCTTTAAAATGGAAAGTGATTGGGGAAAAAATCTAAGAGTTTTGAACTGTTGACATTTCAATAGCAATACCACTTAGACTTATTTCCCACCCCATAATGCTTTACCATACTTTCAGGATGAATTATAATGTCAGCATATTGCCCCCAACAATCTGGGTCCCCATTTTACCAACCTCAGAAGGGTGAAAGGCTGAATCAACCTTGAGCCCATTGTTAGGGATACACACTCTAGCAGAACGTGCAACGGCAGTCTAGCAGGCAGGCAAATGATTTGAGATAAACGTTGTAGTTTACACTCAGTAAGACAGATACACTGTGCCAGTGAAATAGTTTTTTTTTTAAATTCCAGCAAGAGTTATAGCATAGTCAAAACAGTCCATATGTCATACACTAGTTCAGTCCATCCAGGGATTAATCAGTTGCAAAGTCCAGTGTTGAAAATAGAGGTCAGCAAACTTACAAATAATCAGTCCAGCAATATATCTCTTTTGCAGTCAGAGACATGAAGAAAATCAAACCCCTTTTCTTCGTTTCAGCAACAGCAGGGAAACACACAGTAATCACCATCAATCCAACATTGTCAGCTACTACAGTAAAAACCAGCAAACAGTGAGCTCTCTTGCTCCCTCTTATGGTGATTTTACAACCGCACGCAAAATACATGTTTTGCAGTTAAAGTGATACACACACTTATACTCACTAACATAGTTTATATATTATTTTTTACCCAAACTAAGTTAGGTAATCAATGTTATCCCTAACATTCTCCCCTTTTGGGTAATATAATAATATATATATCTATTTACAATTTCAACCCATAGTTTTCACAATTTTCTTTGTGCTTGACTGCACCTTGGGCTTTTGTAAATCCATCAGCAATGTTTTCATCAGTCATGCAATATTCCAATCTCATTAAACCATTTTTTACAGATTGTCTTACATTCAAATATCTTAGGTCAGTATGTTTAGATCTAGTTTTTACAGCAATATTTGTAGCCAACCGTATGGCTGCTTGATTGTCCTCATAAACTACAATGGCATCTTTAACAATTACTCCGATATCTAACAATAACTGTTTACACAGAATTAAGTCAGTGCATAATAAAGATAGACATGAAAATTCTGCTTCCATTGTGGAAGCATTATGTGCTGCTGTCTCATTGACCTCCAACCAATCAGTGTTTTACCTAATAGTATAGCCATACCTGAAGTTGATTTTCTAGTTTTTATATCTGTTGCAAAACTTGCATCAGCATATGCACTTAAAATCAAATCATCTTTTGGCTCCAAATACAATGCATAGTGCATTGTCCTTTTAAGATACCTTAATATACGCTTTAGTGCTTGCCAGTGTTGTACAGTGGGTTCAGCATAGAATCTTGCCAATTGATTAATGCTACAGGCAATGTCTGGCCTTGACCAATTACTTATATATGATAAGCTACCTATTAATGATTGATAAATGGTCTCATCAAATTTTGAACTTTGAGCATCAGTATGGCAAAATTCCTGACTCATTGGAGTTTTTGCCGGCTTACAAAGTTCCATTTTATACATTTTTAGCAATTGGTAAATTTTATCTTCTTGTGATATCTTATATCCACTATTGGTTTTGTTTATTGTCAATCCTAGATATTGTCTTATTTCTCCTAATTGCTTTAATTTTATCCTCTTACTTAATAATGATATTATCTCAGTAGCTTCATTATTAGTCTTAGTAATTAAAGCAATATCATCTGTAAAAAAATAATAATAATGACACCATGCCATTTGTCTCTCTTTTAAATAAACATGGATCAGCTAAACCTTCTTTAAACCCTATATTGTTTAACTCTTTCACAATATATTGGTTCCATTCATAACCAGATTGTTTTAATCCATAGAGACTTTTATTCAGTTTCCAACAGTAATTATTATTTTTATCATACTTTATACCTACTGGTTTTCTTAAATATATAGTGTGCTGCAATGGTGCATGCAGATAGGCAGTTTCTACATCTAAATGATTCATGATATAGTTCTTCTTAGCTGCCCATACTAAAGCTGCTCTCAAGGTTATTGCCTTTAAATTTGGTGCTAATACTTCATCATAATCACATGCAGTTTGATTAAATCCTTGAGCTACCAACCTAGCCTTATAGGTAACAGTCCCATTTTTACCAGTTTTTAACTTAAATATCCATTTGCAACCAAAGGACTTTTCACCTGGAGGTAATTTGGCATTTTCATAAACTTTCATTTCTTTTAATGAATTTAATTCTTTCTCCATTGCTTTTTGCCAATTTTCCTGTTCCTTTGCAGGATACATCCTAAGTTCTTCAAAAGTAGTTGGAACTTTACTAACTTGGCAAACTATACTTGCTTGATACCTGTCAGATGGTCTGGTTACACGTGTAGTACGTCTAGTTATTACAGGACTTACAGGTGGATTTTCATGTTCTACCTGTTCCTGATTATCNTCTCAGTTGTGTAGGAATATGCACCCATGCTGGTGCTCCAAATGTGTGCAAGTAGCTTAGGTCAGGTTTTCTACCATGCCACCGTGTGAATGGTAATTCACCTGTTGTTGAGTTAACAACATTATTCAATATATGATTACTGTTAAGAACTGAGTATGGGTCGAAATGAATGGAGACAGCCTCTGAACGATGAACTTCAGCTCTTTAATTACATAGTGACTTCTCAATTTAACAAC